>JARXNR010000247.1:0-13185 GCA_036346035.1 Crossoptilon crossoptilon
CAAGGGGTCAGGTTTTGGTTTCAACCAGGAGGAAGGAACAGAAAGGCTGAATCCAAGCCCCAAGTGTACAGGAAGCAAGTCCCAGCTGGGACAACCTCTCCTCTTTCCTCCCTGCACACCCCACTGCTGACAGCGGGCCCCTTTGCTCACCCTGCCACCTCCCCTTGCCTGAGGATCTTCCGGTTTCTCACTCGGCTCTCCTCGGTCCGAAAAAAAATTTGGGATGGGGGGCCACTCACCTGGGGGCAGGACCAGAGAGCGGGGCTCCAGGTGAGCTCTGGGATGGGGGTGTGGGCGCACCCCCAAACCCCGGACCTCGGGGCTTTACCTGCCTTTGAATCGACTTTTTCCAACCCAGGGCTCTTGCTGCTAGGGTGTGGTACGAGCACCGGGCTACCGGGAAGCGGGCAGTGTCGGGGGGATCAGGTGGCACCAGGCAGCCCCAACGCCCTCGAGTCACCACCATCTCAAGCCACCCACCCCCGGGGGGCACTCAGTCCCCCTACCCACTTTTTCTCACCAGAGGGGACGGGAGGGGCCAGAAGACCCCTGGCACTGGGTCCCTTTGGCCAACTCCAGCTCTTCCCCCCAGCACTTCTGTCGACACCGGGTTCTCCGGGCCGTTTGTTTTGCAGAGCTCTGCAATGCCAAAAGTTTCCAAGCACACAGAAAGGAATGGTTGAGGGAAGGAATCACCTGCTGGGGGACACAGCATCCGCACCCAAGGGAACCAGGGTGTGTGCCGGGGGGGGGAAAAGGGCCGGCTGCAGGATGGGACAGGGTGGGTTTTCTTACCTCAGGGCCACAGAAAAGGCTGCCGCTCTGCCGGGGGCTGCTCCAAAAAGACTCCCCCTCCTCGCCTTGGCTGCAAAGAGCACAGGCAGTGTGGTGCATGCAAAGGGGGAAACAAAGGTTTCTTTCACAGCTTCCTTTTTTAACGCCCAGAGGGGGCCCTTTTTTGGGCTCCTCAAGACGGGGGTTTTCCCCCTCCCTTTGCAGCAAAGCGGCAATCCCTGCGGAGCACCCTGATAAAACCGGGGGGGGGGGATCCAGGACTTCCAGCCCCCCCAGGATCGCACACCACACTGCATGCTGTGCTCTGGGGCTCGCTTCTGTGAAGGAAAATCACAGAGGGGAGCAAAGCTGCTGGGTTTAAGGGAAAGGAAACCCGCAGCTGGCTGTCGTGGCTCTCATCCAACGCTTCTGCTCAGCGTAGCCAACAAAATGCAGACCACGTGCCTGCCACCACGCTCTGCCGACAGTGCTCACCCTCAAACACCACAAAGGGGGGGATTTTGGTGCAGGGATTGGCTGTGGGGTGAGCGCATGGGCTGTGATCCTGGCTAATCCCAGCCAAAGCTGCAGCCGGAGAGTGAAGCAGCTCTGACTAAATATATCTCAGTGCATGGCTCCTTCCTCCCCGCCCTGCTCCGAGCAGCTCTTGTTACACCGTGCTGAAGATAATTATAGCAAGGACTGAGCTCCTCGACCGGCTGCGGGAGCACGGCCTCGCTGGGGACTAATTCAGATCCAGCTTTAATCACCCTCTGGCTTACAGTGACGGATGCAGCCCCAAGATGGGAGTTCTGCCCCTCCTCCGCCCCAAAGGCTGTCCCTGGTGCTGTATGGGTCAGTGGGGAGGGTCTGTGCCCACTATCCGTGGGTGCTCCTTCGGGATCCAAAGCCTTCCATCATGACGCCTCCCGCCCGGAGAGGTGGTCTATTTCACACCCCTTCCTTCTCCCAGCATCATTTGGGGATGGTGAGCAACTCCCGCTTCACGGGTGTTTGGGGAGCGTGGTGAACTTACACTCCCGCCCTGGCCACTCCCATCTTTATTGATGATCTTAGGATGAAAACACGGCATTCCTGCATCTTGGACACGATCGCCGCTCTTCTCCATTCACACCTTGTTGCTGTTCACCTGGAAATGAAAGGGGAGCTCAGGAAGCAGCACCGTGGCTTCTTGTCCCCAGCCCCAAAGCCTGAGCCCCCCTGGGTCCTTGCAGCCCCTCCCAGCACCATCACTGTGTGTTACCCAAGCGAGAGCGCACGGCGGCTCTGGTGGTGTGGGGGGAGCTGCATCGCTGCGAGGCTGCCAGTGTAACGCCCAGACCTGGAACACACCAACAAACATGGAAAAATTAAAAGCAATTAAAAAGAAAAACCAAACATCACAATTCTGCTTTTGCACGTGAGGAAGAAGGATGGGTCCCGCCGTTACCGAAGGGAGCAGCCAACATCTTCATTTTTAAGAGGGCGAAGCCCGGCAGAGTGCTCGGGGACAGCAGGTGGGTGGTCCCTGTCCCCCACAGCACAACGTTCCCAGCCCCACGTCGGCAGGGGACAGCGGCACAGCCAGCAGCACCCGGCACAGAGCAGTGATTGTAGTCGGGTGACCTACATTCCCTGGGAACGTGGGCTCGGGGGGAGCAGGTGAGCACACTGCCAAGCCTGGTGGTGCCCGGGCACCTCGCGATGTGCACGAGGTCGCCATCCTTTCCTCCTTTCCAGAGCAAGGAACACACCCTCAATAGCTCCCAAATCCCTTGGAGCCCACGAGAGGATTGTTTTTGGCCTTCACATGGCCACAGTCCCATCCCAGCTCCCCCCCCTCCTCACTCCTTTAAGCCTACTCTGCCCACAGCACAGTGGGGACTGGATGGGCTGTGACAGCGCTGCACCACCAGTGTGCCCAAGGATCTCAGTCCTGCGTGCTGCCCCTTTCCCTGCCCCACCGCCGTGTCCCCGCGTCAATCCTGCAGGAGCTTCACCTCCCTGCCCCCAGCTCTCTGTATCTCCAGGCAGCAGAAGTCTCCCCTCCCTATCATGGGGGGGCCACCGTCCCCCCCCAGAACACCCAGTGTTGCCACTGCAGGAATCAGCCAGTTCAACACATCCCCAATCCCTTGGCTCCCCCCTAGCGACGGGCCCCCTTTTCCTCAATACACAGCGTTGACACGGGGCGTCGTCCCCTCTGTGCCCAACAGTTGTCACCACACACAGGAAAGGCCCCCCACCCGTCCCCGGCTCACGTTCCACCCCCCATGCCCTGCCCACCCAGCGTGAATCACTGCCAGATGCCTCCCCTGCCGCTCCCCCCCACGGCGACCTTGTGCCTCCAAGTCCCGTGGCGTTTGCCACAATGACAACCCCACCCGGGGGTCCTGTGGGAAAATAACCCAAAAACAACACGTCGGGGAGGGGGGTCACCAAGGGCTGCAGTCATTCCCTGGCCACCACTCCACCCAACCGGGCAGAGCGAAGGGGACAGGGGGGACAGGGTGAAGGCAGCCTAGAGGGGCTTTGGTCTCTGGTTGCATCCATGGGCACTGGGGTGGGGGTGGACTGGACACGGGCGCTGGGGCCGGTTGGGGTGACTGGGTGAGGGTTAGACAGCATGCAGGTGGGACATCCTTTGCAGATTGACAGCACTGTGCCCCCATTTACCCGCCGCTTTGAGATACGGCATCCCACCTCCTCCTCTCTTCCCCCTTCCCTCCTCCATGGCGGGCACCAACCCGGGACCAAAAGCCCCCACGGGAAGGAGCAAACGGAAAGGACCCAACGCTTCCCCCCATGTTTTTCCTCTCTTAGGTACAACAGGAGGGGACCCAAAATGCTCCAGCAGTGCCATCCCCGTGTTGTTGTTCCTGCCCCCCCCCCCTCCGTGCCCGCGCCGTCACAACACGGCGTTACGCAAGGCAGCACCCTCCTCCAGGGCAAAGCATTGTGGGGGGGGGACAGACCCCCAAACCCCCCCAGGGAGCACCTGGTGTTGCCTTCCCAACCCCACACAGCCCCCCCCTCTGTGGGGTTCACACCCAGCAGGGTGGGGGGGGGGGCACCCCCTGGGGGGGGGGGGCACGAGAGCACCCTGATGTTGGCGAGCGCAACTCGGCACAGCACCCAGAATGTGTGGGGCTGCAAGCCATTGTGGGGCTGCGAGCCAAGGGCTGCCCCCCTCTCCTCCCGCCCCCCCAACCCCCCGCCGCTGCCTCCTCCTCCTTTTCCGTCCTCTCTCCTCTTCCCTCCTCTCCTCCCCGCTGCAAACAAACACGGAAGGCACACAAAAGTCTTTGTTGGGCTCTTACCGGAGCGCCGCTGCCTTGCCCTGTGCCCCCCCCCCGGCCGTTCAATCCTCCATCCAAGCAACCCTTCCCCCCCCCCCCGTCGGCAGCAGGTGGGGGCACCGAAGAATCTGCACAAAGAAAAGTTGTTGTGTCCGCGCTGGGGCTGCTCCAGGAGATGGTTTCCCTTCCTGGCCCAACGCCGCCCCACGTCACGGCCGCTGCGCGCGTTAAAGGCGCCACGGCACCAAAATGCTGCGCGGGGATGGGTTCCTACACACGCAGCCAAACGCAGCCTCATAGGCACGGGGGTTTCCGAGCCGCAGATCCCGCAATCCAAAGCCAGACCCCACAGCTCCACCCCAAAGCCATCACCCAGACGCAGGTCCCAAACCCGCCTTCGGCCCCAGACCCCCATATTCCCACATCCCTCATTCCCGGACCTCGAGCACAGCCTCAAAGCCAGACCCAGAGGCCAGGCCCAGATCCAGGCCCCACAACCCAATCCTGACTCAAGGCCCAGGCCCTTACCCCACATTCCCAGGAGGCCCAGACCCCCCCCCCTGCGCCCCAAGCCCCAGACCCATACTACAGCTCCAGACCCAGACCCTGACCTCAAATTCTGATCCCATACCCCAGGCCCAAGGCCCCGATCCAGGCCTCAGACCCCAACCACGGATCCTACATCCCACACCGTAGGTCCCAGATCCAGATCCCCACACCCCACAACCGACCTCAGGCCCAACCCCACACTCACTCATGCCCCAAACTCCATAACCCTAAACCCTGCACCCCAAATCCCAACCCCAAATCCCCAACCCAGACCTCCGACCCCAAACTCAGACTTTGCAAATCCCACACCCATACCCCAACACCCCAGACCTCCGCCCCCCGACCCACAAATCCCCCACCCGGACCCCAAACCAAACCAAATCCCAAACCCAGACCTGCAACCCCAAACCTCAGTACCCCAAATCCCAAACCCCATACCGTCTGACGCCAAACCCCACACCACCCCAAGACAATCCAACACCCCCACCGCCAGACCCCCAACACCCTGACCCCACATTCAGCCCCCAAATCCCACAACGCCATACCCCAAACCCCTTACCCCAATTCTCACACCCCCGAACCGCCAAACCCCCCGCCCAGCGCCCCAGACCCAGACCCCTACCCTCAAGCCCCGCCCCGTCCGTATTTTTAGACCCCGCCCCCTCCTTTAGGCCCCGCCCCCCGCCGCCTCCGTGATTCAAACTCCCCCCCTGCCGGCCTTCCGCCTTTTGTTGCTTCCGCCTTTTTACGGTCGCCTCGCGTGATTGGTGTGCCGCGCCGCCCTAGTGCGGGCGGGCTCCGAAATCTCGGCGCCGATTCAAAGTCCTCGAGAGGCGCGGGCACGCTGTGAGCGCTGTTGTGGTTGTTTGGGGGTGGTTGGGCGTTGCCAGGGCACCGGCGGCTGGTTGGGCGGGCTGTGTGGTTCTGGGGGGCACTTTGGTACCGTGTGGGGTTATTGTGTGGGGTTATGGTCTGTATAAGGCCAAGTTACCGCGTGTGGCAAACCGGGGGGCATTGGTCCCGTATCCAATGGTGAAAGGGATTTGTGTGGGCCGTGTCGGGCCATGGGGCGGGCATTGGGGTCTGGCACGGAGGAGCGGGTGGCCTTTGGAGCCATGGGACAGGCATTGGGCCTGGGGTCGGGCACGGGGTTTGCCGTGGTTTTTTGGGGAGGCGTGTGGTGCTGAGGGTGTTTGCTGTTGGGAGGGTGGTGAACAGGGGAAACAGGATCTCTTAGTGCGCAGTGGGCCAGGCCCTATAGGCGTGGCGTACAGAAGGTGGGGCAATCAGACCCCCAAGCCCTTCCAGTGAGCTTCTCTGTGCCCCCATGGCCATGCTGGCCGCCCGCCCCACAGTGATGCCAGCCCCTGCCTGGCTGCCCCCCCCGAGCTCATCCCCCCCCCTCGCCTTCTCCTTCTCCCCTCTGCGTTCCCCTGCGGTGGTACGGGCTGCTTCCCCCACCCTCTTTAACTCACCCCCCGTAGGGGGGGTTTGGGCTCTCCCCACCCTGCCCCGCAATCGACCCCCAAAAGGGGCCCTTTCCCCCCCGGGCCCTCCGCCTGTCTTACACCGGGCTGGCAGCCGGGGGGGCTCCCACCCCCCCCTGCAGCAGCTCCGGGCCCAAACCCCACACAGTCCTTGGCTCGACCTCTCCTTCAACTGCCTACCACCATTGACCCTGAGGGATAGGGAGGAAGAGGGTAAAGCTCACGCGCCGCATTGGGGCTAAGGGCCGACCTCGTTTCCCCCCCTCCCTACCCTCCCCAACCGGGTGCGACCACGCTGGGGGGCTGCAGACTCTCCTGATGGGAACCCATCACTGCCTAGGGGGGGACAAACTCGGGGCTCTGAACCGCTGAAAACCGCCGGGACTTGTATGGGAACCCTAGGAGGGAGAGGGCTATGAGTAGGGGGGGGCTGAAAAGGAAACCCAGCCCGTCCCCCTCCCCTCCTCACCACCACCCACTGGGTGCTTGCCCCACTGACCCCCCCCAAAGACTCGTCTCCCTTTGCGCCCCAGCTCAACACCCTGGATTTCAGTGCTTGACCCCGCAGGAGCGCGGGGAGGTGGCTGTGTGGAGGCACCCACAGGCAGCCCCGACCCCGCGAGCTTCAAATGAAAGGTGGAGCAAAAGGGGGGCACCCAGCCCCACTGCGGGGCTGCCCCATGGTACCCAGCCATAGGATTCTGTCATTTAGGGCACAGGCTTTGTGTCACTTGTGTCCTACCTGGCTGCTGGGGACAAGGCAGGAGTTTGGGGGAGGGGGGAAAGGGGCCCTCACCCCCATGCTATCACAGTCACTTCTGGGCTGGGTTTATCCCAAAATTTGGGGCACGCTTCCCCCCACATCCTGGAGCCACCAGCACAGCCACATCACCGTTACCTTCATACAGCCTGTCCCCACCGTGGGGCTGTGCTGATCAGAGATGAGGGTCGGGGTCTTTTTTGGCAGCATCCTCCAGTCTTTGGGCAGGAGGAGGAGCAGCAGGTGCAGGGGGTGCCAAAAACCACCTGGGAGCACCGAGATGTTTGTAAGGGAGGGGGAGGGGGGAAAAGCAAATCCCATACAAAACTCCACCCCCCCCCCTCCAAAAAAAAAAAACAAGCCCAACAGAGCAGGTAAGAATGAACCCACAGCCACGCATCCCACTGCTCCCCGGTGCCCAGTGACCCAGGGGAAACAGAGAGGAGGCAGGGCGGGCTGGATGTGTTTATCTGGGTGGCAGAAGAAGAATAATTAAAACAAAACCAAAAAGAAAACCATATAAACCAGAAGAGGGCAGAGGAAGCCACTGGAAGTTCTCCCTGGGAGCATCCAGCTCCTGCCTGCCCTTTCCCAGGGTGGGGGGCAATACCAGACCCCCAGCAATGAGGATTGCCCGCCCCTCCCCACTGCCCCCCCATGCACACAGTGGGGAAAAAGCCACCCGGGGGAGCGCTGGGGGGGGGAAGGTGGGGGGATTAGTAGACCGCCATCATTTTGTGGTTTATTCATAAACGGGCGTATGTACAAGTTCTGTGCTGTGGGATGAGGGGGGGAAATAAAGACAAAAAAAAAAAAAAAAGGAAAAAAAACAACAACAAAAAAAAGCCAACAAACAAAACCCCGACCCGGGGAAGCTGTGCTGGGTTGGGCTCAGGGATGCCAACTGTACAACCAGTCTCTTTCGCGTCGACGCGGATCTGTGAGAGAGCACTGAAGGCGTAGGCGCTATCCAGATACCTGGGAGGGGGATGGGGGGTGAGAAGGGGGGGGGGCCAAAAAACGGGGGGCGCTTTGGGGGGAAAAGGGGTTTTTTTATGGGGAGGGGCCCACCCCACCTGCTGAGGTCTGCAAAAGGACGGGCTCCTGGCCCATTGTTTTGGGTTGGGGGGAGCGACGGCGCAGGGGGCTTTTTCCATGCGCGGTTTGCTCGCATGGCCGGCGGTGGGGGTAAACTGGGTGTTTTCAGCTCGGGAAAAGGGGGTGGGGTGGAGGGACCCCCCCCAAACCCCCCAAAAAATTTACAGACCCCCTGTACTCCGGCTCTTCCAGGGACTCGTGCTTTCCCCTCCCCTGCAACCGCTCTGAACATCATATTTACTGCGAAAACGGGGCTCACGTTGGTATCGGGGGGTTTTTTCCCCAAACAAGGGTGTTTTCATTGGCACGGAGGGGGCAGAGTCATGGCCCGGAAATGTTTAAAACTGTGGCACTGAGGACACTTGGGGGGGCCCGGAAAAATCAGGGGGGTTTTTTTAAAACCCCCCGTTCTTTAAAAACCCCCCTTGGCCCACAGGTTTGGAAAAGCCCCCCCAAAAGCTCACCCACACTAAACCCCCCGTGCCCCACCCAACCCCCCCCCCCCCCACCCCACAAAACACAGAATGGGGGGTTTTGGGAAAGGGGACCTCGGGGGCCACGAATCTCCAACTCCCCTGCCCAGGGGGGGGCCAAAAACCCCCCCTTTTTTTAAACCCCCCCCCCAAAGGGGGCCCGGGCCCCAAAAAGGGGGCCCTTTGGGCCCAACCCCAAGGATGGACGGGGATCCACACCCTCGGGGGGCACCCTTTTCCGCACCCCCCACCTCAAAGCAAAAAACTTCCCCCGGACATCCAACCTAAACTCCTCCCCAAAAATTTAAAAACCTTTTTCCCAAAAAAACCCCCCCGCCTCCTTTCGGAGTCCACCAAGGGTTTGGTAAACCCAAAAACCAAAACGAGAAACTCCCTTATAAAAACCCCCTGAATTTTCCCCTTTAAAAATCCCCCCCCCCCACTCCTGTTTAAAAAGTGACTGATGTGTCTTTCATAGCTTTTTGGGGGGATAACGGGGGCCCCCCCCCCTTTTTTTAAACCCCCCCCTAAAAAAACCCTACTTCCCTCCCTTTCCCGGGGGGGGTTTTTTCCCAATCCTTCACTCCTCCGTTGCTCTTTTCTTTTCCTCTCCGGCAGGAGGAGCCCGCACGACAGGCAGCTGGGACCGGGGGCCCCAAAACCCTGAGGCTTACATGGCCTTTTTTGGGAAAAGGTGGGGACAAAAACCCGCTGTCGTTGGGGGTTTGGGGGGGAGGGTGTTACAGCTCTGCTCTGCCCCCTTCGGGGGCCTTTTTTTGGGGGGCTGGGCTGGCTCCCCAGCCGCTTTGTTTTCTTTTTTCCCAAGGGGGAAAACCAGAGAATTGGGGAAAAGGGAAAACCAAAGGAAAAAAAGGGGAAAAGGCTCTGTTTCCCCCCCCTTACCCCCGGCCCTTTTCCCCCCGGGGTCCTTCCCACCTCACAGAAATTTCCAAAATTTTTTTTCCCCCCGGGGGGGGCAGAAAACCCCGAAACTCCCTGCCCACCCGGGTTTTCCCCCGGGCCAGCTCATCCCCCTTCCCCCTTGGGGGGCCCCCGCCCTTTTTTCCCCCCCCCCACACCCCCCTCTTTCCCACTGGATGCTCTCCAACAGCTTATGTCGTTCTCACCTTGTGGAACCCCAAAACCCGCGGCCCCCAACCCCCCTCCCCCCCCCAGGGGGCCTTTTTTTTTCCCCACGAAACCCCCCCAAATCCCCCAAGTTCCCCCCCAAACCAAAACCCCAAAGGGGGCCCCCCCAGACCCCCCAGTCCCACATGACCCCTACAAACCCCTTTTTTCCCCAAACCCCCCGTCCCCCAAAACCCTACTCCCCCCCCCCCACCCAACCCAAAACCCCCCCCCCGAGCCCCCCCAAAAGTCCCCCACTGACCACTACAGACCCCCCCCCCAAAACCCCCCGTCCCACACTTCCCTACAGACCCCCCCACAAACCCCCCCCAAACCCCCAAAAAATCCCTTTTAAAAAACCCCCCCCCAAAATTTTCCCCCCGTCCCCCCATTTCCCTACAGACCCCCCCCACAAAACCCCCCCAAACCCACACGGGGGCCCCCCCACCCCCCCCCCAAACCCCACAGTCCCCCCCGGACCCTATTTACCCCCCCAAAAAATCCCCCCAAAAAAATAAAAATGACCCCCACAGAACCCCCCCCCCCAACCCCCCGTGCCCCCCAAAAAGGGCCCCCCCCCCAGACCCCCTTTTTTTCCCCACTGACCCCTACAGACCCCCCCAAAAACCCCCATTAAAACCCCCCCCCCAAACCCCCCCCACAGAAAACCCCCCGTCCCCCCAAAAACCCCTACAAAACCCCCCCCCCAACCCCACAGTCCACATTTACCCCCCCCCCAAAAAACCCCCCCGTACCCCCCGGACCCCTAAAGACCCCCCCCAGAACCCCCCTCCCCCCATTTCCCCCCCAGACCCCCCCAGTCCCCCCCTGATTCTAAAAGGGCCCCCCACAGACCCCCCAGCCCCCAAGACCCCCAAACCCCCCCCCCACAGAGCCCACAGTCCCACACGGGCCCCTAAAACCCCCCCACACACCCCCCAGTTTTCCCCCCCGGGGCCCCACAGACCCCCCCCACAGCCCCCTTTAGGGGTTTTTAATGACCCCTAAAAACCCCACAGTCCCCCAATGATCTCTACGGCCCCCCCCCCACAAAACACCCCCCCCCCCCCCCCGCCCCCTACAGAAACCCCCCCCCACGACCCCTCCCCACGGACCCCCCCCCGCAACCCCCCCCCCAACCCCAAAAGTCCCAAAAATGGGGGCCCCCCAGACCCCCCCACGTCCCAAAATGACCCCCCCGCAACCCCACCCCCCCCCCACTGACCCCACAGAAAACCCCCCCCTAACCGACCCCATAGTCCCCCCACTGACCCCTACAGAAAAACCCCCCCAGATCCCCCCCCCAGACCCCATCCCCCCCCGGGGCCCCCCCAAAAACCCCCCCCAAACCCCCCATCCCCCCCTTTTTCCCCCCCAGACCCCCCCCCAGACCCCATAGCCCCACACAGACCCCCTACAGATCCCCCCCCGCAGACCCACAGTCCCACAGTACCCCTACAGACCCCCCCTTTTTAGGGGGCCCCCCAGTTCCCCCCCGACCCACAACTCCCAAACCGGGATAGTTCCCCCTGAAACCCACAGACCCCCCCCCGACCCCCCCAGTCCCACCCCCGACCCCTACAGACCCCCCCACCGAAACCCCCAGTCCCCCCTGACCCCCACGACCCCCCCACGACCCCCCCCGTCCCCCCCTGACCCCAAAAGACCCCCCCAAAAAAGACCCCAATCCCACCCCGGGCCCCCCCCCGACCCCCCCACCGACCCCCCATTCCCCCCACTGACCCCTACCACCCCCCCCCAAAACCCCCCCGTCCCCCCAAACCCCACAGACCCCATATCCCCACCCCCGTTCCCCCCCCCCCCCCTTTTTCCCCCCAAAACCCCCCCAAAAAACCAAAAAACCCCACACAGACCCCAAAAAAAAACCCCCACAGGAATCCCACCCCCCCTGCAGGCCCTTTTCCAAAAAAACCCCAAAAACCCCCCACAACCCCCCCTACACCCTCACGTAGGGCACCACAGACCCACACAGGCCCCCCCTACACCCCCCATAACCTTCCAAAAGATCCCCCCTTTCCCAAAAAAAGGGCCCCCCCTTTTTCCCCCCCCCAAAACCCCAAAAACCCACCGCCCCCCCCCAACCCCCCCAAAAAACCCCACATTTTCCCCCCTACCCCCCCCCCCCCCCTTGCCCCCCAGACCCATAATCCCACACAGGGGGCCCCCCCCAGCCCCCAAAACCCCCCCAGCCCCCCCCCCCCCCCCCCCAGGGGGGCCCCCCCACCCCCCAGTAAAACACAGATCTCCCCATACACCCCCCCAACCCCCCCTTTCCCCAAAAGACCTCCACAGGCCCCCCCCCTTCCCACAGACACCATAGTCCTACACAAGTCCCCCAGTGTTCCCATATAGGCCACCACAAACCCCATAGTCCCACACAGACACTCCTATAGGCTGTCACAGGCCCCATAGTCCCACATAAATCCTCCGACATCACCACACAGGCCCTTACAGACCCTACAGTCCCACCCGAGCCCCCCCCCCCCCACCCCATAATCCCACACAGGCACCCATAATCCCACCACAGGCAACCCACAGGCCCTCTCAGACACACAGCCCCCCCCATAGGGCTCCCACAGACCCCACAGTACCACATAGGTCTCCCCATACACCCCCCACACAAGTCCCATACAGACCCCCCCAAAATAACTCAACACAAAAACAAAAAACTACCAAAAAAAACATAAAGCCCCCACACACTCCATAGCCCCACAAAGCCTCCCCATAGGCCCCCTACCAACCCCCACTTAAGCCCCATAGACCCAGCAGTCCCACACAGACCCCCCCCATAGGCTTTCCACAGGGTTTATAGTCCCACACAAGCCCCCCTCCCCCCCCCCCCCCATGCCCCCACAGACCCCATAATCCCATACAGACCCCCAAAGGCCCCCATACTCCCACACACACCCCCTTACACCCCCCATAGGCCCCCACACACTCCATAGCCCCACAAAGCCTCCCTATAGACCCCCCTACACCCCCCCACAGAACCAGCAGTCCACATAGGCCCCCCCATAGGCTTCCACAGGCTTCATAGTCCCACACAAGCCCCCCTGCACCCCCACGTAGACCTACAGATCCTATAGTCCCCACAGACCCACCTACACCCCACAAGGCCCACATTACAGGACCCCACAGTCCCACACGGGCCCCCCCCTATGCCACCACAGACCCCATAATCCCACCACAGGCAACCCACAGGCCCTCTCAGACCCACACCAGCCCCCACAACAGGGCTACCACAGACCCCACAGTACCACACAGTCTCCCCATACACCCCCCAACACACCACACAGTCCCATAAAGAAACCCCACAGGCTCCCCATACTCCCACCCACACCCCTGACAGATCACCATAGGCCCCACCAGAACCATAGTCCCACAAAGCATCTATCGACCACTACAACACCACTTAAGCCCCACCAGACCAGCAGTCCCAAACAGCCTCCAAACAAGCGCGCCACAGGGTTTATAGTCCCACACAAGCCCCCTACACCACATTAGACCCCCCCAGACCTATAGTCCCACACAAACCCCCCTCCCACCCATAGGCCCTTCAACCCTAGTCCCACCAGGGACCCCACAGGCCCCCTAAA
>JARXNR010000445.1:0-90570 GCA_036346035.1 Crossoptilon crossoptilon
AGCGGCGAGAGCCCGGCTGGAAGCCATCCGGGCAGCACCGTGCTGGCAGCGGTGCACCGAGGCCGTCCTGCGGCCAGCTCCGGGCTGAGGGCACTCGGCATCCGCTGCTCTACGCGACTCCACGGAGCCCGGTTGCCTGCACCAGAGATGGGAGCAGCCCGCTCCGCACCCAAGGTAGGTGCCCTTCTCGGTTCGTGCAGAGGAGCGCACACTTCCTGCCCCCTGCCAGCAGCATCGGGAAGGGAGGGGTGGAACCGGCAGTGCTGTAGCCCAGGTGGTACCCTGGTCCCGTCTCCATCTCTGGCACAGCACAGCAGGTTTGCTGGGGCAGACGGACTGCAGCGAGGAGAGCAGCAGTTTCCAGGTGTGTTGCAGCCCGGGTTGGACACCGAGGTGCACAGGAAGGGGTTGGAGCTGGGACGGCGAGGAAATGAGCGGAGGAGGTTAGCATGCTCAGCTGCCTGGTTGGCTCTTTGTAGTACAGCACTGCTGGGACTGCATGTCTCCCTGTGGGCCACGCAAGATACAAAGTGACCTTGCTCCACAGCTCTCCACACATGGATTTTTTTTTCTTTCTTTAAAATCCTTCTTTTGAGTGTGTTAACATAAAGTCTCCAAGTAGGGAATTTCCACTTCCCTCCGGTTTCCCTTAGGAGTCCCAGCAAGCAACAGCTTCCTATAGCGGCCCTTTCAGTGTTATATTTTGTGTGCTTAGCGCTTGGCTTGATGGCTCACTTGTTTCAAGGCTTGTGTCACCCCCTCACAGTACGGGACTAGGTTTTCTTTTGTTCAGGCTGTCCCAGCAGCTACAGATGTGTTTAGCACACAGCTGCGGGCCCTGAGCACGTTCAGCATCTGCACCCGCTCCAGCACTGGGCTCCTGTTCTGCTCTCCGCACACGCACACTGCACCATTCCTTGCATCCCAGGAAACAGAGGGAATCCGAGTGTAGTGGTCTAACAGCAGCAAGCAACTGAGTGCCAGCACCCTATTCACCCTCTCCCTGACCCAAACAGAATGGGAGATACATGATGCGAAAAGCCAGCAGCCTGTGGGCTGACTTGAGGACATGTTGAGAACATGCCCAAGCAACATGTCAGTGAAATCTAGCCCAGTCTGCCTTCCGCAAAGGGCACCCACTGCTGAGAACATCCCGTAGAAGTGAACGCAGTCTGCGTGCTCATCTTAATGGGAAGATGAACTCCCAGGTGGGGCAGGAGGGAAATGCAAATGCCGAGGTATTATTGATGCAGATGTGTTCAGCTGGCATGCACCCAGCAAGTGCCTTCAGGCCCTGTGCTGTCAGGTGGGTGGGCAGAGGGCTGAAATACTGACAACAGAAAGTTCAGCTCTACCCAGCAGGGAAAAGAGCTCCAAAGGGGAGGGGAGGAATGGTTAGAGGTGTTTCTGTCCCTGGCTGGCTGGCAGCTGAGGGTGGACAGAGCTATGATATGCACTTCACTGATAGGAGAGAAGGAGGAAGATATTTACTGATATAATGTAGATATAATGTAGTGATTTAACAATGGCTTAAGAAGACTGGAGTAACCACTTGATTATTTACTGCATAGAGGGTAGGGTTAAACACACACCTACAGGAAGCCCTCCCTTTGAGTCATAAGGCTCAGAGTGGTCTCCCTTGCTTTCTCAACCACAGAGGTAAGGTGAATCTACTCTAGTCCCAGACTTGGTCAACAGTTTATGTCTATGGAATTGTATGTGCACAGTCAAACTCAGATATCATCTTATCAAAACTAACAAGGCCTGAAATAACCAGTCTAAGATATATGATCTTAGCAAGGCTAGCAAATCCAAAAAACAGACTAAGACATGTTCTCTTAGTGAGGCTAACAAAGGTAACACCAATCTACTCATCACATACTGAGAATCTGTATTGGCGAGGTCTCTTGACGTCAAGGTGCAAAGGATCTCTAGTGCAGGTGGAGCCTTGAGAAGCATCTGTGCTCAGAGGGAGATGATGTCCTGCAGCCTGCTGCTATGCAGGACTGCTCAAAGGGAGCTCTTGGGCTGCTCCCTATTTTGAAGTAAGATGACTTATATTCATAGATCGCCTTTTAGGCACATGGTCAGTTGAACCAAGGCTGTGCTATGAGTTCATTCAATCCCGAGTACAAGACGGATTTATGGTCATTAACTTGTTTTACCTGTTCTGTTGTTCATTATTTTCCTGTGCAGGGACTTGTGAGCATGGCCAGGCTGAAGAAGGGAGCCAAGGGAAGAAGTTGGAGAAGGGGGAAAAGGTTGAGGGGGGGGAAGGGTGAGCAGAATATGTCTCTCTCTCTCTGTCCATCCACACTACATGTCAATTAGATTTGCATCAGCCATAGCAACTGGGAAAAGCAATTACACTGGTACTATCCCAGTTACATTCACTTACATTTATATATTTAAGTATACTTCATTTCCATGCATGACCACCAAAGAGAAATACGACTTTTTGTTGTTAAAATTTGTTCTCATACTGTACATACTGAACACTGGCACTGAGTGCCTATTCTGAGATTTTCCGACCACAAGTTAACAACCAAGAAAAGCAGAGAATCATCTCAGTGGTGAATTCTTAACGGGTTACCCCACTAAACCATTACAAAAAAAAGATAAATCCATAATGTCTTAAGTGTTACGATGAGCAACGCTGCTATTCAGTAAGTAACCTACACTGTTCAGTTAAAATTACAGCAGTGAAGCAAAGGGGGTATCTCAACTCCTCCGGACTCAGAACTAGCAAACATTCCCTCCCCCCCTACCCCGCACATTCCTTCCCCTCCACCTAGCGGGGAGAATTTGCAAGGTCCGGAGAACAAAGAGTGGTGCTTGACCGAGAAAAGCCTGATCAGCCGATGAGCAACAGCACTCCACACATGTTTATATACGTGTAAAAATATACAGCAATCAGCGCTTAAGGAAGGTGATGAGGTTGGCTTCTTACCAACGGGAACAGAACCAAACGCCGTGTGCCACGTTGCCCACGCCCATTGCTGGCTCCCGGGCAAGACACGAACGTCAGACACGCTCTGCGGGCTGAAAATCTCACGAGAAATACTGCGGCTGTAACGCCGTCTTTGCAGAGCGGTTCGCTACGGCTGTACAGCGGCCAAATGACTTCGCTTATCTCGGCACACGACGCTTCCTTGCCTGCCGCCGGGACGCACACTGCCACGTCCCTACGGGGAGAACGCGGACGCCGCGCGTACCGGCCGCTCCCGGTAACGGGAGTATCTCTCCGTTAACTCGACGAACGCGAATTCGCCTCCCGGTCCCGCCCTCGGGCTCGCGAACCCAGACGGCAGCCACGCCTGCCCCGCCGAGCACAGCACGGATGCAGCCCAGCCCCAGCCCCAGCCCCAGCCCGTCCTGCGGCCGCCCCTACCCCCCCCCGCGCCATCATGGCGGCGGCTCCGCCCCGCCCAGCGGCCCGGCCCAGGCAGCTGTTCCAGCCCAACGGGGCCCGGAACAAATCTTCCTTCACGGCCACGGACGGCGTGCCTTCCGGCGGGACGGGACTCGGTCTTCGCTTGGCTCTGCTGTTCTGTGTCCCCCACGCCTCGCTTTGCTGTGCTCTCCTCTCCGGCACTGAAGGTCACTCCGAGCGGCGCCGTCGGCGCTGTGTCACCTCCCGGGCTGCTGCTTCCGTCCCGGGACGGCGCTTAGCCCTGTATGCAGCTCTGGGCAGAGACGGAGCCGTCGGTGCCGCTGCCAGGAGAACGGCCGACTCTTCCCAACAGAGCAGGTGAGGCCGAGCGGGGCAGAGCGCGTCACTCTTTCCTCCCTCACCCCGTGGCAGCGTGGGCACGGCGTTTCCATTTGCTTGGCGCTGCGTAGGAAGAGTGGAGGATCGTCTCGGCACTGCCTTCCCCGAAGGCTGCGCGCCGTTCCCGCTTAGATAACGGCGGTAGAGGTGGTGCTCCAGCAGGCTGTTCTGCTGGCAGTCGCAGTCTGCGCTGAGGCTCGGGGTGTGTGTATGTTGGGAGCTGCATTCAAAGCGTTCTTAAACGAGCTGGATACACGTCCTGTTGGATGAGCGTACCATTTTCTAACTGTTCTTCGTAACTCTTCTTGGGGGAGCGGTACCCTTGGTGGTTCCAGTCAGTTAGAAGATCCCCGAGTTGGCACAGGCTGTCCCTGATGTATTGCTTTACCGCTGGGACCAAATCCTTTTTCCCATTGCTAGTGCACTCCAGTTTCTTTAACTGTAGCTAGCTTAGATAATAAGACGACATACTGCTGCTGCTTGCATCAGCTGTTTAGAGGAAGGCCCTTTAATTACAGTGTTATTGGTGACATTTCTTTATGGAGTCACGAAGCTTAGTATGTGTGGCATAAATGTGGGTGGGTCAAAACAAAGACAACCAGGGGTCTTTGTTTTGTCCGAATACACATTAACATCAGAACTTCCACCCCGTGCAGCAGTGGAAATGGAGTACTGAGGAACATCCATTGATTTTGATTCAGGGAGGATGGCGCAAAGGACACGCGCTGCAGTCTCCCTGTTTCTCTGGGGGCTGGGATCAGTGTTTGAACCAAAGGAGTGGGCCCCAAAGTCATCCATTTCAGACACTGAGACCTGAACACTTTTCAGGATGATTTATAATTGCAGAGAGAGCATTTGGCATACATTCTCATCCGGGAACTAGATTTGGTACACAACGATTTGTTCCATTTCCATTTTCCACTGGAAATCTCTTTGCTGTCTGAACTGCACGCTCAGCTTCCCAGAATGGAATTGGGTTGGCACTGACATTTGTGTTCGGGTATTTCTGAGAAAGACTTTTCCAAGTGGTCTTTAGGATATCTGGCATTAATATAAACATATGGCTGTTACTGTTCATTCGCAGATCATCTTTTTCCTGGGGCAGGTGCGGCCGATGCTTTCTGGGCATTCTTTGTTCTGACTTCAGGCCTTACTGTTCCTCTGGTGGTAGTAGATAGGGGAACTGGGAAGCTGTTTTCCTTTCCCTGCTGGCCGACAGTACAGGAGTTGAAATACTCTCCTTTCCTTCACTCTTACCCAGTGTCTGGGATGCTACAATTAGACTGAAAACAATGCCAGGAGGCTGATTAAGAATGATGTCTCTAGGAATGCCCGGAGCTAATGTTTTTTGTTTGTTTCTTTGTTTTTTTTGCAAGATCGATTACTCCACTTTCAGACGCTTATTTGTAATACTTTAGATTTATTTTCCTTTGCTTTAGTTTCTGTTCCCTGTTCCTGTTTATTTCAGTTCTCCTTTGCTTCATATGCAACTTCCAAACTTGGCATTTTGCAGATAACACCTCTCTCCTTTCATCCTTATATGGCCCCTAATGATTTTGCCCATTTGTCACAGATGGCTCCAAATACAATATACACTCCTAAGGGAGATGCAGGACTCTATTTATTAATGTAATACAGATACGCTGTAGTGACTTAACAGCGACTTAACAGGATTGGAGATGGCTGAATACGCTTGGTTTAACCCTAGAGAGTAGGGTTAAACACACACCTACAAGTGGCCCTCCCATTCCATCACAAGGCTCAGAGTTGACCTCCTTGCTTTCTCTACTCCTAGAAGCACAAAGGTAAGGAGCCCATGGCGCACCTGGATCCACTGCTGTGCCAGGTCTTGATCAAGGGCTAATGTCTAAGGGATCGTACGTCACTCTAAGAAATAACCTTAGAGAAGTTCTCAAAGCTTCAGTCTAACCATGAGTCTCTTACAGCAGATCAGTATTGGCAAGGTGTCTTGACGTCAAGGTGCAAGGAATCTCTGTGCACGTGTGACCTTGTGAGGCATCTCTAGTCGAAGGGAGATCCTGTTGTGCAGTCTGCTGCTGTGCAAAAGAACTCCAGGGGCACTTGGGCTGCTGTCCATTTGGGGTAAGATAACAGACTCCTTGCCATGCTTTGTCTTTAGTCTGATGCGCATTTGCCCCTCACTTGTTGAGTCAGGTGTCTGCTGTCAGTTCTTTCAGCCTCCCAGTTTGTGATAGCGTTGTGATGGTTAATCTGTTTTAGCCACAGTTTTACCAGTGCTGTTGCTCTTTGTTTTCCTGTGCAAGGCCTGGTGTGCCCTGCAGATGGGCTGGGGAGGGCTGGTCTTGGGCAGGGACTGCTGCATTTCCTCACAGCTCCCCTGCCGTTTCTCTTCTCCCTGCATGCTCTAGTTCAACTTCTGCCTTCCAGCCGCGACCATCCTAGCCTGCAGGAGAGCAGCAAATGGCCTCAGTACAGCCATCTCAGGTAGGGGCTGGGAGAAGCAGGCAGGAGAGGGCAAAGGGTGAGAGATGTGAATGCAGGGGGAGAGGGAGGTGCCCTCAGCCAGCATTTGTGTGCTGGGGACAGAAAAGCGGCTGGGACAGGAGTTTGTGTCCTGTGTGAGCTGCTTCCCTGGGCCTTGGCTGTTTGCAGCAAGGAGCCTCTTTGCTTGCAGGAGCCCATGAGCTTTGCAGAGGTGGCCGTGTATTTCAGCAGGGAGGAGTGGGCGCTGCTGGACCCTGCGCAGCGAGCGCTCTACCGGGACGTGATGCTGGAGACATACGAGTCCGTGATCTCTCTGGGTGAGAGCTTTGCTGCCTTTCCTCCTCATTAGGGCACCTCTGGCTGTACAGTTACCCTCTGCAAGCAGGGCGTAGAATAACTGCCATGCAATTACTTATTGACTAACACACTGATAACAACAACAAAGGAAACACAGAGAAGCAGCAGTTTCAGAAGGGATTAGTGCATTCTCATAAAAGCTCCAGAGTCACTGCTAGTAAGCAGACACAGCTAGGAGGGGGAGGATGAGCTCCTGCAAACAGCCCTTGTGCTGCTGAGTTACAGGGTGCCACCAGCTCCAGCATAACAGTCTATTCCCTGATTACTCCTTTAGAATGTATAATTTTCTGTTCAGTTCTGATGAAGCTTTCTGATGCCTTTGGCACTGAGGAACTGGGATGAAAATGATCAAATCCTTCCAAAGGCAGTTTTAAAAATATTAAAAATATTTTTGAAGAAAATAATTTTTGGTGATGTCAAAGTCATGCTGGGCTCTAAAGGAAGGCAGTATGTGATGGGCCGGTGTCATTTAGGCCCTAATTGTGGTTTCACCATGTGGAGGAGCACAGAGTGGAGTTGTAGGACTGTGCCAGAATGATGGCAACGCTCTCATCTCCACTGTTTCTATCACTGAAGGTCCACTTCCAGCCCCCAAACCCATGGTGATCTCCCTACTTGAAAGAAGGGACGACCCCTGGATCTCAGATGTGCATAGCCCTGAGGCGGTGTCAGGAGACCTCAGCCCAGGTGAGATGGTGGAGGGAAGGAGGAGGTTAGGGCTGTAAAAGCCCTCTCTGGTGGGGGAATGTTAGGGGTACCATGTGGTACTTTTCTATTTCCTTTGTCATCCAGCAGGAGCTGAGATCACAAATCTAAAGGAGGAGCTGCAGGAAAGTGCTGTGGCGGGAAGGCAGAGCAGTCTTGTCTCAGTGGGAAGAATCAGAGGGGATGTCCAGGAGTGCCTGGAGCAAGCAGAGTACTTCAAGAAGCCCCTGGGGAACCGTCCTGGAAAGAGGCTGAGGTACCCTCCGGATTTCAGCACAGGTCAAAAGCAGACTGAAGACCCGAGGAACAAGAAAGCGTGCCAGAAGAAGCTGAATCCACGTGTTTTGCGTAGGAAAAGCTTTAAAAGGTATGCCAACCTTGGTAATCACCAGTGCTTGCACTCTGGGAAGAGCCAGTACAAGTGCTCTGATTGTGGAAGGAGCTTCAGATGGAGATCCAAACTCACCCAGCACCAGCGCATTCACACAGGAGAGAGACCCTTTAAGTGTCTTGAGTGTGGAAAGAGCTTCAAAAGGACTTTCCAACTCACAGTGCACCAGCGTGTCCACACAGGAGAGAGACCCTTTAAGTGCTCTGAGTGTGGGAAGAGCTTCAAAAGCCGTTCTGAACTGAAGCTCCACCAGCGAGTCCACACAGGAGAGAACCCCTTTAAGTGCTCTGAGTGTGGGAAGAGCTTCAAAAGCAGTTCCAACCTCAGAGTACACCAGCGTATCCACACAGGAGAGAGACCCTATGAGTGTCCTGAGTGTGGATGGAGCTTCAAAAGGAGTTCCCAGCTCACTTTCCATCAGCGCATCCACACAGGAGAGAGACCCTTTAAGTGCTCTGAGTGTGGGAAGAGTTTCAAAAGGAGTTCCCACCTCACCTATCATCAGCGCGTTCACACAGGAGAGAGACCCTTTAAGTGTCCTGAGTGTGGGAAGAGCTTTAAAAGCAGTTCCAACCTCGGAATACACCAGCGCATCCACACAGGTGTGAAACCCTTTAAGTGCTCTGAATGTGGGAAGTGCTTCAAAAGCATTTCTGAATTGAAGCAGCACCAGGGCATCCACACAGGAGAGAAATTCTTTAAGTGTCTTGAGTGTGGGAAGAGCTTTAGAAGCCGTTCAAACCTCACAGTACACCAGCGCGTCCACACAGGAGAGAGGCCCTTTAAGTGTCGTGAGTGTGGCAAGAGCTTTAAAAGCAGTTCCAACCTTGGAATACACCAGCGCATCCACACAGGGGTGAAACCCTTTAAGTGTTCTGAGTGTGGAGTAAGCTTCAAAAGCCGTTGTCACTTGAAGCAGCACCAGCACATCCACACAGGAGAGAAATCCTTTAAGTGTCTTGAGTGTGGGAAGAGCTTTAGAAGCCGTTCTAATCTCAACTCCCACACACGCGTCCACAAAGTAGGCAGACTCTAGAAGTGCCCCAGTTTTGTGAGAACCTTCAAAAAAACTTCCAGCCTCGTTACCTACCAGCACATCTGCACAGGGCACAGAGCCTGCAGTGCTCTGGACTCTCCAAAGCTCCCCAGCCTTCAAATCAGAGTAAGGCCTTTGATTTCAGACACTGTCTGTCTCTCTCATTTTATTTAATTACCCTCAATTCCTATTGTACTATATTATATTGAGTTATCTAGCAATCCGATATCAAATTAAGTTTCCTCCTTAGATTGTTGCCACTGTTCTGTTTTTTATGGGCTCAGCTCCCATCTCCCAACCTTCCTGTTTCTCCCTTCCCTTTTTTTTTGGGCTGGTATGCCTTTAGGCCTGCTGCCCCCTGTCACGGACACAGATTCACCTAAATAACTCTGTGACAATAGTACTCCCCTTAACTCTGTTTTTATTTAGCATCTCTGATTTCTCTCTCCAGGAGAAATTCAGTTTCCTTATTCCAGGCCACCGGCCCTGCTGTCTCTTTAAATCTGTTCCAAAGCAAAACAAAATCCTCAAAGTTCCCCATTCAGTCTCCATCTTCTGGGCTACTTACCATCTTCTGTGCAATGTAACATCTCTTTCCTATATAGTCACTTTCTGTCCTTACTGCACACTATCACAACCAGTGCTTGACACAAACTTCTTCACCAAAACAAAGCAGCTGTCTCATCAATCCTGTGTTAAATGATGTTTCCAAGACAGGCAACTGGTCACATATCTCGACATCAAAGGCAGCCTTCTGTTGTTGACTGTTCTTTAAAATTTCAACTAGAACACCAGAGAGAGAGAGCCAGTCCTGGGACTTCCACCTGTGACTTATCTTCCCCTCTGAACGCAAAGTCCTCTGGAGTATGTAGTTCTTCTCTTCTGAGAACCAGGTATCCATAAAGTTGTCAGTCCACAGAACTGGAGTATTAAGTCTTTAATTTCCTGTGCTTTACATGATGATAAGATACGTAATATCAATAACAAGAATTATAAAATCATGACAACTGTTAAAAGGAAAATGCAATGTTTTTCGTTATCTCTGAGAGAAAATGCTGTAATGGTACCAATTTGTCATGAAGTTATCTCTAGATAAATCTGTGTCCGTGACAGGGGGACAGCAGGCCCACAGCTGAGGGAAGGGAAGGGCGTCAACCTTTTACAGGCTAGTTCAGCCCGATACTGTGACTAATGGGGCAGGGGATCTGTGGATCTACATCCTGGGAAAAGGGAAAGGAAAAGGGGGAAGGAAGATGGGAAATGGACCTAAAAACAGAACAGCGGCAGCGATTTGAGGAGGAGCGTTAATTTACTACATATGATATTGGAATACAAGAAACATACTGTAATACAATATATAATTGGAATTGAGGCTAATAAATAAAATGAGAGAGTGTGTCTGAAATTGAAGGCCTTACTCAGATTTGAAGGCAAAGCGGCTGGGGAGCACACCAAAACATTGCCAGGCAGCAAGAGAGAAAGAGAAAGAAAGAGAGAGAGAGAGAGAGAGAGAGAGAGTCTTGTGACTTGCCAGCTTTATCTTCCCCTCTGAATGCAAAGTCTTCTCGGGTATGTAGTTGTCTTCTGAGAGCCAGGTATTCAGAAAATTGTCAGTCCACGGAAGTGGGGCATTAACTCTTTAACTCCCAGTGCTTTACATGATGTTATGATGTGGAATATTGATAACAAAAATCATAAAACCATGACACAACTTGAAAGGATTTCCATTCATTGTTACTTAGAACCTCATCAAAGTAAGGCCACAGCTTTGTCTTAGTGATACCCAGTGCTTTGTTCTATGTATTATACCCAATCACTATACTAGGACTAAACTGTAAGAGAGCTCTGCTCTATCTATTAAGGCAGAGTGTGGGCCCATCAAAAGGATAGAAAGTGCAGACAGTGGTTGCAAATCATAGAATCATAGAATGGCTTGGGTTGGAAGGAACCTCAAGGATCATCAGTTTCTAACCCCTCTGCCACGGTGTTCTGGTAATATCAGTTTTTCATATCGGGACATCATGCAACAGGCTGTTGGGTGCAGAGGCACAGTGCACTGTGGAGCTGTCCTTCCTATTTTTTAGGAGTCTCACGTGAGTTCTGACTCTCCCAGGAGGAAGATACACTGAGATGTACCATATTTCCCAAGAGTCTCTGCATGATCTCCGTTTCCGGATGACAAGGGTGCAGCTCTTCCAGGTTCCGGCAGTGCAGCAAGCAGCTTGGTTGTAGCCTTCTTCTCTTTCTCATTTGAGTTATTAATTGTAACTCTCTTTCTTATAATTATCTTACTTTCTTTTACCATTTGTTCTAAATGTGTTTTCTCTCCTTATCTTAATTGGGTCATTGTGCTTTCCTTCTCCCTAAAAGGGGGAGGCAGGGGCCTCTTCCCCTGTCACATTTGAAAATGCGACACAGGACAAGTGATGATGACTTGCTACAAAGACTCTCTGCAAGCGACGATGCAGGATGACCTATCATGATGACCTGCGATGATGGACAGTAACACTTGATGACATGTAGTGACATAAGACGATGACTCACAGCTATGGATGAGAACTCATGATGACACACAATGGCATACAAAACCAAAACATGACAGTAGGTGACAACTTCCAATGACATGCAAAGTCAACTTGCAACAATGAGTGACAGCATTTGCCGGCATGCAGTCTCAACTCACAGACACGAATGGCAATACATCATGACACTCAGTGACACATGATGACATGTTACATGTGATAACATGTGATGGTGACTCTTTACAATGGATGACAGTATGTCATGACACATGGTGATGCACAATGACAACTCAGAAAGATGGATAGCAACACATGAAGACAGACGACTACACATGACAATCCGTGATGACGCTTCATGATTATGGAGGACAACATGTGATCACATGCGATGGTATGTGACAGCAACTCACGGTGATGGTTGATGACATGCAGTGATACGTGATGAACCACAGTGATGACTCACGATGATGGGCAATGGCACATCATAACATTTGACATCAACTCGTGATGAAGGATAAGATGGTGACACCTGACAACATGTGATGATGATTTGCAGTGATGGGTAACAGCAAATCATGACACATGATGACACATAAAATGACTTCTGAAGATGGACAGAGACACGTGACATCAATACAGTGTTGAATGATGACAAGTCAACTCACAGTGTCAGATGACGATGCATCATGGCACATAATTACAAGTGACAATGACTCCCAGTTGATATGTAACACATCATGCCACACAGTAACATGCAGTGACAACTGATAATTGATAGGTGATGACAAGTCATGACACACAATGACATGTGACATCAAATCACAATGATGGGTTGTAACATCTTTTGACAGGTCTTGATGCATGATGATGACATGTTGTGATATGCAACAGCTCGCTTTCAGGTTGGCTGAACCAGTGGGCTGAGGCTGGTTGGATGAGTTTTGACAAGACCGAGTGCTGAGTCCTGCTCAAGTCTTATGGACAGTGGCTGAGGGAGATGCAATAGTTTAGTGTGGAGAAGAGGAGGCTCAGGGGGCAACCTCTTGCTTTCTAAACTGAAGGGTGATTGTGGCAAGGTGTTTGGCCTCTTCTCCCAGGTAACTAGTGGTAGGAGGGAGAGGGAATGGCCATGGATTGCATCAGGGGAAGTTCAGTTTGGATATTAGGAAAAATTTCTTGTTTGAATGAGTGGTAATGGTACAGGGTGCCAAGAGAGGTGGTAAAGTCACCGTCTCTGAGGTGTTCAACAAAAATGCTGATGTGACACTGAGGGACATGGTTTCATTGTCATGGTAAGGATGGGTTGATAGTAGGACTTGGTGATCTTAGTGGGCTTTCCCAACAAACTGACAAACTCCATCCAGGCCTGTGTCTGTTCTTTCATGCTTGATGACGCATAGTGGAGCGGTTGCACTATTTATGAGAACACACTCCTAGCTTCTAACTCCTCATTTTCCCTCCTCTTTCAGAATGTATTATTCCCAGATTATTCCTCAGAACATTTTTGCTTTGTTTTTCATATCAGTGAAGTATTACGGTAGAGGCAGTGCTGCAGCCTTAATGGCAATGTTACAGCTGAGGGTTTGTAATGCAAAAGTGCCACTGCTTCTGCTTAAAGTTTACCAAACCCAGAGAAAGTATGAGGAGGTAAGTTAGTTTCATCAATTTAAAAGAGAGGTACTCACACGTGCTCTATTACAGAGGGTTGTTGGCAGGTATAGTGTCTGCTAAGTTCTAAATCCTGGCAGCGAATGGTTAGAGTTTCCATACAAACCGCTAGTACTGTTGCTATGCATATATACCATCAGGAGACAAGAAGGCATTACGTAACATGATAAGCAAGAAAGCATGGAGACTTAGTTACAGCTGCAGAGCAGTTTCTCACAAGCAGGTTTCTTATAGCCTGATGCAGAAGCAAGAGGCAGTTTACATGTGTTCCGAAGCTCACACAATCCCTTTCTCATGGGCTAGCCCAGCCTGCTCAGGCTGTGATCTGTGTTTTTTCCACACATATGGAACATTTACTTGAGTGGGACCAAAGAGAGAACATTTAGAAGAATCTGGTCAACAAAGTACTGAAAAGGACTAAGGTGGAGTTTTTGTTTGCTTGTTAGTTATGTTTTGTTTTACTTGTCAAGGGCAGTGTCATAAGAGGATGTGTTTACCCATTGTGCAGTACAGATACTGGCCACTTTACATGTGCTACAAAACTATTGCCTTCTGGAAAGCTTTTATTTGAGTGGAGGAAACAGTTTTGGTCACGAGTACAACTGGATTATCAGGACGAAGCAAAAAGATGTGACCGTGATCACTTCAAAGTTTACAAGAACATCCCCTGCAGAAAGATGCGTAGAGCTTTAAATTGCAAAGGGAGTGTAAACCTTTTGCCCCATGGAAAATATGAAAGGACAGGGTAGCAGTCTTTCCTGTACACAAACCCCAAATTACCCTGAGGGCGGTTCCTTCTGTGTGGCAGCAGAGTCTGTAGTTATACTTCAGTGAACATCCTAGCTGGCCCTTGTGCAGCAGAGAGATTAATCATTCTCATGCTTCCAAACAAGACCAAATTGAGAAAACAGGATAGGAAGTTCTTAGAAAAAGAACTTGCTTGCTCAATGGTACAAAGCAGAAATGTGACATCACTGCCATTGGCAGGGCTCAGTGAGGAAGTGACTCAGCTGCAGGGAGATGTTGCCCTCGAGAGCAGGGCAGCTGGAGAGACATACTCTCTTGCTGAGACATACTCATGGATGAGAGGAGTTAAAGGAATGCAAGGGTTGTAGACAGAGGGTTGTGGTGAATGGCACTATGTGCAGGCGGTGTTCCCCAGTCTTGGGACTGATGTTATTCAGCACCTTCATCAATGACATTGATGATGGGTTCATAGAATCATAGAATGGCCTGGGTTGAAAAGGACCCAAATGATCATCTAGTTTCAACCCCCCTGTTTTGTGGAAGGTCACCAGCCAGCAGACCAGGCTACCCAGAGCCACATCCAGCCTGGCCTTGAATGCCTCCAGGGATGGGGCATCCACAACTTCCTTGGGCAACCTATTCCAGTGTGTCACCGCCCTCTGAATGATTCCTTTGATTGCATCCTCAGCAAGTTTGCTGATGGCACCAAGCTGAGTGATGCGTTTGACATGTTAGAATGAAGATCATAGATTCAAAGAATCATAGAATTGCTCAGCTGGAAAAGACCTTAAAGATCATCAAGTCCAACAGCAATTTAACCATATTTCCCTAATTTTAACAACCCACCACTAAATCATGTCCCTGAGCACCACATCCAAATGGTCTTTATATTCATTCAGGGATGGTGACTCAACCACCTCCCTGGGGTGCCCATTCCAGTGCTTAGCCACCCTTTCTGTAAAGAAGTTTTTCCTGATATCCAGCTTGAACCTCCTCTGGCACAACTTGAGGCCATTTCCCCTCGTCTTGCCATCTGTCATCTGTTGGTGTCGTGAGAAGACACCAACCCCACTCTCACTGCAATCACCTTTCAGGTATTTGAAGAGAGCAATAAGGTTTCCCCTCAGCCTCCTCTTCCCCAAGCTAAACAGCCCCAGTTCTTTAGTCGCTCCTCGGTGTGCTATCCAGAGAGACCTCAACAAACTTGAAAGTTGGGCCCATGTGAACCTAATCAGGTTCAACATAACAACCAACAGTGGGCCATCACGATGCTAGAAGAACATTTGATGACATCAAAGATCACCAAATAAGTCAATGTCTGTTGGGCAATCATTGGCAGTGGATATGATAATGAATTTGGGAATGTAATGAATATGTAACAAATGTGAAAATATAACCCGTTCACAAATGATCAACTGGTGGATCATTCTTGTGGAGTTATCCCGATACTACCCCAATGCTGCCAATAAAGAATACCTTGCTTCGAATGAATTGTTGACCCAGGTGGGACAATCTCTGCTCAGCTGCAGAAGCCATTGAGAACAAGACTTCCTTGGCACACCTGGAGAGTTCTTTGGAGAGAATCTTTGCCTCAATTGGATCACTGTGGGAACAGACAAGGACCATCTGAGGAAAAAAAAAAGAAAAAAAAAAAGTATTATTTCCTTTTAAGTTTTGGGGAGCAGTACATTGGGGAGCCACCCATAAGTCAGTGAAGATCACAGAGTTGGCCGGATTTGGAAGAACCAATTGCAGGCAGGAGTCCTGCTGGGTCTGGGAAACCACTGATGAGTAGACAGAGATTGCAAGGTTGGTGTATGAGCACCCGGGTTTACATTTGGGCAATATCTGATTGTTGGTTCATGTTCTGCTGGGTGTGTCTGGGTTTTGAAACTAAGGTGCTGAAACATGGCTTTGTTTAAGCATGTTTTTGTTTAATGCCTAAGAAAACTGGGAACATAAATATATTAACAGCACCGGTTCTTATAACAGAGTGTCCTAATTGTGGGACTAAATGATGGTGTTTATGAAAGTTGCAGAACTGTACTGTTTTGACTTGTGGTTTTAGGAAGTAGTGGGACAAACTGTTTTGATGGTGTATGGAAGTTTATTTGATGATGTATGGAATTCTTGATTTTAATGGTATATAGAAGTGTAATTGACGGTAATATATGGGACCATGACTAATGGTATGGAGTTTTAAAGGTATACAAATCTACAACTAATAGTTTAGCAAAAGGAATCCAGAAGTGATACTTGTAAAACTTTCCATTTCAGCTATAGTGGGTGAACAGTCTTATTTTTCCTCAGTAATTTTGCACTGGGGACATAAGAGAATACTTTTCCTCAATTATTTTGCCTCGCTAGAAGCACCAGAGTCACAATAAAATACTTCTGTCCTTTGCCTCAAAATGATCAAGGACATTTTTCTCAGGTTCCACAGACACTGTTGTTAAAAAGTGGTTCACTATGGGCTAATAAGCAGTGGAAATCTTCCAGACTGGGGGAAAGTGGATGGAAGTGTGTCAAAGGCTTCAGTGATGCAGCTGATGGAGAAAAAAGGGGAAGAAGTAGTTGGGCCCACCCTAGATACCACACAGCATGCCCAAAGGGACAGCAGCACATATCTATGAGTCCATGAAAAGAATGAATATGTATGCCAGTGTGCTGCATATGCATGTCTTAACTGTTCAAATTTAGAAGCTGAACTCTGAGAGGGTGTGTTTGCCTGTCAGGTCACCCTGTAGGAATGGAATGTTGTTTCTGCATTAGGTATTGAAAAGGGGAATTGATCTGAAGTAGAACACAGTGTATTTGTATTTTGTAACTTGTCCTTAGAAATAGCTGATGTGTAAAAGTAGAAATACCATCTATGTTAGTAACATATTTTAGAAATATAGTTGCTGAATTGTGTGATTAATTCTTGCTTGCAAAACTGCAATAGTTTTCAAATGTTCCAAATAGTATAGGTATAGTATTATGGGCTAGAAAGCATATTGTAGGTCTATTCTGTTTGAATAAGAGACCCTCAGCAAAAGAAAAACAGACTTAACAAACATCAGAGAAGCCAGGGCTTCTACACAAGGCTGGATTGCCTTGCTCTGTGGGTAGGTTGGGATGCAACAAGCAGGCATCAAGATACTCCCCCCTTATCCTCCTTCCAAGCTTATCTCTATGCAAGGACGAGCAGATGTCCAGAAACAATGACCGAGTGTTGAATGAGAAAGTGTGAGAAGTTAACTAATTAGCAATATATGCTTAGCTGGCAAAAAATGATGTTTAGCCAGTATCCGTATGTTTGGTGAGGGTCGGGAAGATTGTGAACCTGAAGTACTCAGCCAATGAGGAATCAGGGGAGAAAGAGATAAGCGTCGAGTAATAAGACATAAAAGATGTAATGCTGTTTTCTGCACGCTCTCCTGCTTGCAGGAGGTCCCCCATTGCAATTGCAAATAAAATCTGCTTTATCACAGATATCATCCTGAGAAATTATTTGGATATTTCCAACAACCCAGTGTGCATCATGAGTAATAAAGGAATGCTGCTTTCTAACACCACACTGGGGTTAGAGAGTTTTCTTTCTGCATTTAAGAAGACAAGAGAAAAAAAGAAGGGCAGAGGAGGGAACACACTGACACACTGGTTTCATTGTGGAAGAAATCTAGTCAGAGCAATGCTACTAGCCTGAGTTGCAGCTGGCTTTTACCCCCACGCTCTGCCACTTTCTAACACCACATTGGTGGTGCATGCACACACCAAGTGATTCTTGGGTAGCTGTCTCCAATCCCAGCAGTGCTGGGTCTGGCTGCAAGTTCCCTGGAATACGCAAAGGCATTCTTTTTAATTGCTTCCAGTAAAGCGTGACAGAAGTATCACCTACAGAGAGCAAGGGTAAGGGGATCCCCAAGTAGGTACCCACACACGAGCACAGAGACATCATGAGTGTGTGGAGCCTTGTGTTTCCTGAAAGAAATGTGGTGAAGGGATGCTTGAGAACAGTCCCCTAAGAGAAATGGGTTTTGAGTCCCTGTTAAAGGGGTTCTTGAGAGATTCAAGAGCCTCTGGGCTCCATGTTTCTCAGAAGTAACATGGTGATGGGGTGCTTGAGAGGTTCATGATGCCCATGAGAAACTGAAGCGCTTGTTAATTGTAGGACTTCTGTAGCTGCAGCAGCGTTTGTGTGTTGCAGTGTGTACTTAAAAGCATCAAGTGTATTAAAAGTGCATGTAGGTTGTTGTGATGGGTTGCAGTTTGCACCGGGCTACAACAGATGAGTACTGGAACAAGAAACACCCCTACCCCCACCCACTCCCGCCCCCAACAACGCCCCCCCTCCCCACCCCCCCGCCGCGACTGGCAAGGCGCTCAGAGAGAGGAAGAGCCACAGGAGAGACATTGCAAACCCGTGCTGTAAAACGGTGTGTCACCTGGGAGGTGGGGAGGAATACATTGGAAGGAAGAATGTCCTTGTCTACAGAGATCAAGGAAACCCGATATCCTACAGTTAGCAGTTGGATGCCTCCGGGGCTGGAGATGAGACTGAAATAGAACATTTGGTAGACACTATTGTTTTCTGTATTTACCAGGGGCACCAAAGCCCTTAACTGGCTGAGATTGGTTGGACGAACTAGAGGGAAAAATAAAATTTTAAAATGGGGACTTTAATAGGCAGGAGAGGTGCCTGGAAGATCAAAGAGAGATGAGCCAGCTTGTAATGATGGAAGTTTGGAAGGAAAAAAAAAAAAAAAAGAGAGAGAGAGAAGCCTGGGAAAGGCATAGGCCAAGGAAGGCACAGGAGGGAACAGAGAGGAAACTGAGAAAGCAAACGAAAGAAAGGAGAAGGATAGAATCAAGAAATTACTGGCATTGACCATAGTGCAGGGAACAGAAAGGAGGATGATGGGAGCAAAGGAAAGGATATTGAGGTATAACAGAAATGCTGGAACCAACAAGACAGAATGTAAGGCCAGAGAGCTCAGTACTGTGGGAATCAAATACTGTTTCTGCATTAGAATTAGATAATTATTTTTTTTTATTTTTTATTTCATGGTCTCCACTGCCATGGTTCTTTTTGGCAGTCTTTCTACTATACTTAGGGGAGGAGGTCTCTGATAGTCTGCATCACTTATCCTCTAGATGAACCTTCCCCAGGAATGCACACTCTATGGGTGTATATATGTATATTTTGTCATACACATTGCAGGAATATCCTGCAAGAGATTGATCGACACCCCACCCCCACCCATTGCTCTTCGTTTAACAAAGACTTTGAAGGAAATCACCATATCAATACGACTGAGACATCTTGGAAAAAACAGGATGGCTACTGACTGACGCCAGATAACACACAAATTAATAAATGTAAACCTTTGATAAGATTGTGAACCTGGAGTACCCAGCCTATGGCGAAACAGGGGAGGGGGATAGGCAAAGGGGGAAACAAGGTACAAAAGCTGTCATTGTGTCCTTAGGGGTGCTCCAGCCTGTGGGATGCCCGCCATTGCAATCACGAATAAAATCTGCTTTTATCAGAGATACTGTCCTGACAAAAAATTATTTGGGTATTTACAACAGTGCTAAAACCTGATCGGTGTAGACAACATTAGAGGTTTGGGTATTGGTTGCCCAGAAAAAAAAAGCAGCAGTAAAGATCTAGAAAATCAGAGCCAGATCACTCAGAGGCCATGGATACAACAGCAGTAAATAGAGAATGAAGGGGACCAGGGGGTGAGACCTCAGCCAAGGCCCTGGTTACAGTAAGGCTGGGAAATTAAGATGTAAAATTTCTTGCAGATTCAGGTGCAATGTATTCAGTTATAAATACATGTAAGGGACAATTAAGCGATCAAACAACATCACTAATTGGAGCCATGGGGAAAGCTGAGGTGCATCCATTCTTGCAACCATTACAATTGGAAAATTTCTATATATGCCTGACTGGCCGGTGCCAATTAATGGGGAGAGATATCTTAAACAAGCTGCAGGCCCAAATCGCATTTGGAAAAGGACGAGTCCAAATGTATATTCCAGAAAATACAGCTGATGGAGGCTCAAGTTCTTATGTTGCGGAGATCATTCCCTCCTGTTCAGACAGTAGCAGAGGGCTTGGAAAATGCCATAATACTGTGGGTTGAAGCATCGGAGACATCTGGATGAGAGAGACAAGCTGAACCAGCAATGCTAACTAGCCAGCTGAAGCTGGGAGCAGCACTGGCAAGACAGAATGTTCTTTGGAGCTATAGAGACTGGAGCCTTTGATAGAGAATTTGAGTTTGCTAAACCCCTGCATGAAGTCTTAAAAGGTAAAATGGAATACCTAGTATAAAGGAATGCTGTTTCTAACGCCACACTGGGAATAGAGAGTTTTCTTTCTGGATTTCAGATGACAGGAGAAAGAAAGAAGGACAGACGAGGGAGCACACTGACACAATGGCTTTCCTGTGGAGGAAGCCTGGTCACAGCAGTGCTGCTGGTCTCACTGCAGCTGGCTTTTACCCACAGGCTGTGCCCTGCAGATAGGCTGAGGAAAAGCTCTAAATTTTCCATTGCCATTTCTCTTGTTCCCTAAGGCTACAGTTTAACTTCTGCCTTTCACTTGTGATCAACCCAACCTGCAGGAGAGAGTAAATGGCCACAGCATATTCATCTCAGGTAGGGACTGGGGGAGGCTGGCAGGAGGGGGCAAGGGTTATGAATGCAGAGACGGTGAAATGCCTCCAGACAGCTTTTGTGTGCTAGGGACAGAGAAGCGGCTGGGACTGGAGTTTGTGTCCTGTGCGAGCTGCTTCCCTGGGCCTTGGCTGTTTGCAGCAAGGAGCTTCTTTGCTTGCAGGAGCCCGTGAGCTTTGCGGAGGTGGCCGTGTATTTCAGCAGGGAGGAGTGGGCGCTGCTGGACCCTGCGCAGCGAGCGCTGTATCGGGACGTGATGCTGGAGGCATACGAGTCCGTGATCTCTCTGGGTGAGAGCTTTGCTGCCTTTCCTCCTCATTAGGGCATCTTTGGCTGTGCAGAAAGACACTCTGCCAGATGAATGTACAATAAATGCAGTGCAGTTATTTACTAACACAACAGCAACAAAAAAAGCTCGGATAAGCATGTGTTTCAGAAGGGATCAGGCACTCAGCACTCTGGTAAAAGCCCCAGAGTCACTGCTGGCAGGGGGAGGATGAGCTCCCTGCAAACAGCCCTTGCGCTGCTGCACTGCATGGTGCCACCAGTTGCAGCGCCCAGATGATGCACAGGTTCCTCATTTAGCATGATGTGATTTACCATTCCATTCCCATCAACGTTTTTGAAGTCTTTGGCATTGTGCCAAAGTTTGGAAAAGAAAGAAACAAAACTTCCTGAAAGGAATGTTAAAGAAAATGATCCTCCATAATTTTCAGAGATGCAGAAGGTGTGCAGGGCTCCAGAGGAAGACAGTATGTGTCGGGCCAGTGTCGTTTAGGCCCTAATTATGTGGTTTCACAGTGGGGTGGGGCACTGAGTGGGGTCGCTGGACAAGCAGCTGTGCCGGAATGATGGAAGCGCTCTCATCTCCACTCTTTCTATCTCTTAAGCTCCACTTCTAGTCCCTGAACCTGTGGTGATCTTCCTGAATGAAGGAGGGGAAGATCCCTGGATCCCAGATGTGTGCAGGGCAGAGGAGATTACAGGAGAGCTCAGCCCAGACGAGGTGGGGGGGGAAGGAGGAGGAGGTTGGGGCTGGCAAAAGCCACCTCTGGCTGGGCGCTGTGTGCTATTTCTGGATTTCCTTTGTCATCCAGCAGGAGATGGCATCACAAATATACAGGTGGATTTGCAGAAAAAAGTTGGTGTGGCCAAAAGGCAGAGCGGCTGTGTCTCAGTGGGAAAAATAAGAAGGGTGTCCAAGGAGGCCTGGGGCAAAGAGAGTGCTTCGAGAAGCCACTCTCTCTTGGGAAACCATCTGGGAGAGAGAACGAGGAACCCCCTGGGCTTCAGCACAGGTCAGTAGCTGCATGAAGACCCAAGGAGCAAGGAAGTGTGCCAGAAGAGAAGGCAGAGCCCCTACAACCGTCCTCGGTGTCCAAAGAGATTTAAAAGTAGTTCTGACCAAATTGTCCACCAGTGCATCCACACAGGAGAGGGATCCTACAAGTGCCCTGAGTGTGGGAAGGGCTTTAGAAGCAGTTCCAGTCTCAGCTCCCACATGTGCATCCATGCAGGAGACTGATCGTAGCAGTGCCCTGAGTTTGTGCGAACCCTCTGAAGGAGTTCCTGTGTCATTACCTACCAGCATATCCATCCAGGAGACGGAGCCTGCGGTGCCCCAAGTCTGGGAAGAGCTGCAGCCAGAGCCCCAGCCTGGTCACCACCTCTGTCTTTGTGTGGTGCTGAACTTTACGTATCCCTTGAGCCGAGGAAGAGCTCTGGAGATAAATTAAATCCAATGTTCCCTTCCTCCCTTGCATGGGGATAACATATATTACTATCTTCAGCTGGTGATGAGCTGTTGAGTGGACGTGCAAAGGAGACTCCCGCGAGGGATGTGGCACAACCCCTGGAAACCCTCTGCCAGGTGGGTTCCTCCTAAATGTTCGGGGATGTGAGAGAAATAGGAAGCCTGACTTTAGGTGGAGGCTGAGGCAAAGACCTTGTTGAGTACCTCACCGTTCTCCATGTCTGTTGTAGCCATTTCCCCCTACTTGTTTATCAGAGGAACTACACTCTCCTTGGCTTTTCTCCACTGACTAATGTGCTTGTAGAATCCCTTCTTGTTATGATTCATATTTCTCACCAAACTCAGTTCCATCTGCACCTTGACATTCCTGATCCCACCTCTGCATCATCCTTATATTCTGCCCAGGCCATCTCTGCTTCCGCTGCCTTTACTTTTTCTTCTTATCTCTCAGTTTGACCAGCAGATCTTTGCGCAGCCATGCTGGGTTCCTGCCTCCTCTGCTCGATTTCTAATGCTGTGGGATGGGGAACTCCTGTACTATCAGAAAGGCATCCTTAAAGGCATATTTTGCTCCTTTGTCCTGTGAAAGAGAGCTTCTCAGGGGATCTCATTCAATAATTCTGTGAACAACCAGAATTTTGCTATCCTCAAGTGCAGTGACTGTGCTTTTTACCAGATCCATGTTCCTTGAGACAAAGAATCCATCCAGGGCATGGTACCTGCAGTCCAGAATCCCACCATTCTTAACCTCTGTAATGATGTCCTCTGTGCTGGTGAGTACCAGGTCGAGTAAAGCTTCGCATCTGCTTGGTTTATCTAATACCTGGGCCAGGAAGCAATCCTCAATAGTTTCTAGGTTTCTCCTGGATTGCTTGTGGCTCACCATGTGGGATTCCCAGAAGACATGTGGATGGTTGAATTCCCCCATCAGGATGAGAGCCTGTGAGCATGACAGTTCTTGCAGCTGAAGAAAGAGTGCCTCATCAACAGGATCCCCTTGATCAAGCAACCCTATAGTAGATCCCTATCACCAAATATCCTTTGTCAGTTTGGTTCCTGACTTTTACCCACAAGCTCTCAATTTGGTCATGACTGTTTCTCAGAGGCAGCTCTTTGCCATCTATTCACCTCTTAACACGGAGGACAACTCCTCCACCCCTCCTTCCACAACTGTCTCTTCTGAAAAGTTTGTAGCCCTCAATCACCGTGCTCCAGTTGTGCTATTCATCCCACAACATTTATGTGATACAAATTAGGTCATAGTTTTCTCATTGTGCCATGCCTCCCGTAGAGACTATCATAGAACAGATTATCCACTGCATTCTACCCTGGACATTTATCTTCTCTCAAGATGTGGCCATTTCAATGAGTCACCTCCCCTAAATATTCCACATAATCCACCCCGTGACTACGGTTGCTCAAGTTTCATGATATTTAGAAGAAATTGGGGATGTCACATGTGTTCTTGCTGTTGTGATCATCAATTACATATTGATTCCATATCTGTCTTGTGGAGAATAAAAGGCTAAGCATTTTCCTCTAATCTGCAGTTTATCAGAGAGTGTTTGTCAAAGCAAAACCGTGATTATTAAAAAACCAACAGCAAGGTGAAGGATATGGTTGAGGATTCCTGTGGCAGTTGGCAAACATCCAAAAAGAACGCCCCACCTTTTAAAATCTCCATCTTTCCTTACTCTTTCCAACATCCAATCTATTCTAACTTGTGATGGACAGTAATCAGAGTTTTTGTCCGTTGTCTTAAACTTGCTTCAATGGCTGCTTCAAGCATTCATGTCGTAGCAGTATTCTCACCAAAGTGAGATTCATTCCAATAGGAGTAGTCAGCAGGTTGTGAATTAGCATGTAATTAGATTGTAAGGATTGATACGGGGTGATGAGATCTGAATATATGAAATCACATCCTAGAATTTTGATGAAGTTGGAAATACAAACATTGGAGCAATCTCTTGTACCTGCAGTACTATTATCTAGAAGTATGGAATCATAATGGGTTGTTGTACAAACACATCCTTTTCCAATATACAGGGACAGTCTCTGGGGTGTTGTTGGGATCTATTTTGAAATGACAGATATTTTGTTCCGTATCCAGACGATGTGTTGGGCCTCAAGAGTATTACTTTTGCAAATGAAGTTTTTTTGTTCACGCACAATACATGAATTTACATCAGTTGTTTGCTGCTTTTCTTCTTTTTGATGGGCCCATACTCTGTGTTCTTTAGGATATGTTTCCACTATGACTGAGTCCTAATTTAATCATTGGTATTATTTTTTGGTGAGGATAAAGGCAATAATCTTACAGCTTTTTGCATGGAAGTTCAAGTTGACTATTTGCCACCACGATTCAAACTCCTTTTCTGTTTTCAGGCATGGTCCCAAATCCATTTTCAGATGTCAGATTCTTCCTTCTTCTTCTTTATTAATCGATGCTGCTACAGACTGTATTTATAACCGAGTTCAGATGCAACTCAAAGCAAGGGGCGTTCCAGTTTCCTCAGGTCATCTTTAGTAGCACTTATTGCATTCATTAGGACCTCAGCATCCATGTTATTTAATACCTTTTGCCCAATAAGCCAGTAGCATCTCATGGCACACACCAAGTTTCTTTCAGAGATTATCCATGTAACAATACCAAACAGCCAGTGTGAGCGGTTCCCCAAAAGGTGGAGCAGTTTGATTTAATTTCTGAGACATCAATGTGCAGTGCTAGCTTTATCCTTTTTAGAGACCAACTAGGGTTAAAGAGAACTTTTTATTGTTCCATGTTTTTTAATTATGGAAGGACCTGTGTTGAAGATGTGAGGAATCAGCTCATTTTTATACTGGAGTACCATGCTGGAATGGACTTTGGAATCGTCCCAGAAAGACCTGAAGAGTGCCAAGTGAAATATGGTTAAGGAACACCAAGATATGTATCCACAGGGACAGGAGTGAATGTGATCTAATGTTTGAGTGCATTTCCCAGACATTCTTTAGTAATCTGAGAGGCTGTTGCACATGCAGTGCTGTTTTCAGTTCAACGTCCTATTGAAATGGTGCCTCTGCTTTTCCCTGTCAGAGATGGAATCCACTGATCTTAATCTTCATCTTGTATGCTCCGTTTCTGCCTAGAAGAGGCAACCCTGTTTCATAATGCTACTACAGATGGACTTGGGGTGTGTACATTATCATCGGTGTAAGTACACTGATTCCGTATTTCTCATGTGTCAATCATAAACTGAAATAGTCTCAAATAGTAAGTCTGTGCCTCTATAGCCCCAAATATGCAATTGTATGTTTGGTAAAAGTGAAAATATCCCAACGATCTAAAATTGGTTCTGCAATTTCATAACCGTTATTATTGTAGTTTTCTGGTTTGAAGGAATCAGTGTAAATTGTTTTAATTCCAGTGGGTCTTCGGAAAGCAGACTCATTAATTATCTGGCAGCCAGTTTGTATTTGCTCTCCTGATATGGCTTAGAGTAGCCATCTGAAGAAAGTCACTCCAACCCCGTTCCTCCTTTAAGCAGACTTCATTCCCATGGAGACTTGAAGTAGCCATATTTTGTTCTATTTTGCTTTTTGGTCTTCCAGTTCTTGCAGAGTGTCTTGTAGTGCATGGACCCAAGGGTCTTGTGCTTTGACCATGCAATTATAAATATAAACATAAGCCTTTTTCATACATAGAACTGTTGATCACTCCACACCCTGTCTGAATTTCTTCTCCAGTTATTCCCCTGAAGAAGGGAAGCCAACCGTATCCCAGTCTCACACATGCTTGGAATGCACTTTGGCTCCATGCATAACCACAGTAGCCAGGTTTAAATTTTTCTTGATGGAGGATGGTCCTCCACTTCTGATATATATCTAACACTAGCTTGGGCCCACAGTCATTCTGGGCCCTCTGGCCACAAATGAGAGGGGATTGTATTTGCACCACAGTAAAACATAGTATCATTATTATGATTATTTTTAATGTCATTATTCAGCCTGCTGGGTCATCCTGAAGTCTAGGTCCATCTGTCCACGGATGGGTCATTCAAGACTCCTGTAGACACAAAAGGAAAGAAATACATTCAGACACATTTGATTGCATGAGTTAGAAAGGTGACATCTATCAAGTGCTTATCTAGTGTAACTTCACCAAACAGTCTCTTGTTTCTCATACTTAGGGATTTTTGGGGTATAGATAGTACCATCGATACTGTTCCAATCTGAGGCATTTTCAGCAGTGCAGGTTGTTGCAAAATCACATAGGATCTTTTCTGGCTTGATATAAACTCTAGGATGGTTGTATTCGCAGATAGACAAATGGCTTTCATGTTGAGGCAGCCGCCCCCGCTTCACCTATTAGTTAATTGGTAGGCAGCATTATACAATTGCAAACACCACCCAGACTCAAATATTTCTGAAAAAAAAAAAAAAAAAAAAAAAAGTAACCTACCAGTTGGTGTGTTCAGCGATGCCCTTAGCCTGAGAATAGCAGGGAGTGTGTCATACCCACCACACCCCTTCCTACTTGTCCCAGTCTTAGAATCATAGAATCATAGAATTCTTAGAGTTGGAAGGGACTTCTGAAGGTCATCTATCCCACCTCCCCTGCAGTGCACAAGGTCACCACAGCTCCATCAGGCTGCCCAGGGCCTGATCCAGCCTCAGTAGGAAAATCTCCAGGGACAGGGCATCAACCACATCAGTGGCCCATCTGTGCCTGTGCCTCGCCACCCTCACTGTAAAATACTTCTTCTTTATATCTAACCTAAATCTACCCTCTTTGAGCTTGAAGCCATTTCCCTTTGTCCTTGTCACAGACTCTGCTAAAGATTCTGTCCCCTTCTTTCCTGTAGCTCCCCTTTAGATACTGACAGGCTGCTCTCAGGTTACCTTGCAGCCTTCTCTTCTCCAGGCTGCACAGCCCTACCTCCCTGCCCGTCCTCGTAAGAGAGGTGTTCCATTCTGTGGATCACTTTTGTGGCCCTTCTTTGTATGTGCTGCAACAGCTCCATGTCTCCCCTGTACTGAGGACTCCACATCTGGACGCAGTACTCCAGGTGAATTCTCACCAGCACGCAGTAGAGGAGCAGGATCACCTCTCTTACCCTGCTGGCCACGCTTCTTCTGAAGCAACCCAGAGTACGGCTGGCTTTCTGGGCTGTGAGGGCACATTGCAGGCTCACGTCCAGCTTCCCACCCATGGTCGTGTCAACCACACCTCACAGCTTGGGCTGCCAAAAAAAAGTGGAAAGCACAAATGGCATTGGAGATGTAACAGCCAAGGTAACAGCCATGTACCATCCTGTGGTTTTACCTGCGTGAGCATGGAGAGGGTATGAGGAAGTGGGATGGCAAAGTCCACCTCAGCCCTACAGGCACGGATACGTGAGGTGCAAGGGAAAACAACCACAAGAGAGGGTCTGTCCAGGAAAATGGCAGCTCCAGTTTTCAGCAAGCAGTTCTCCAGACAGAGAGATGGTCTGATCTAATTCTGTCCAGCCTGTACCGAGGACGTGGAAAATGCCATAATACCATGGGTCGAAGCATCAGAGACACCTGGATGAGAGAGACAAGCTGAACCAGCAATGCTAACTATCCAGCTGAAGCTGGGAGCAGCACTGGCAAGACAGAATGTTCTGTGCAGCTACAGAGACTGCAACCCTTGATTTTTGTTTGCTAATCCGCCACATGAAGTCTTAAAAGGAGAAATGGAAAACCTGGTGAGGATTCTGAAATCTGGAAGTCCTTCAGAGTCCCCAAGTTAGAAAGCCCCTCTGTAAAAGCTGCGGCTGCAACAATACTGCCTATGCAGGAGGCCAGAAAATTGACTTGGGAAATAAAATAACTTTGGACTGAATAAATCAAAAGGGAAGTTATTGGTTATCTCCAAATAGCATCATGAAGTACCAAGCGTCCTGGTGGAACAAGATCACATGAAATTAAAGATACGGAAATGTTTGTGGATGGTAGCAGTTTTGTGTGAGATGGCTTAAGAAGGCCGGGTAGGCTGTAACAATCAGAGATGAACTAAGAGAGGCTGGAACTCCAGCACTACCACCTCAGCAGAGAAAGCAAAAGCCATAGCCTTGTTAAGAGCACAGGACTTAGCAAAAGGGAAAAGTGCCAATATTTGGACAGACTTAAAATTTGCATTTGGGGTTGTGCACGTGCATGGTGCTATCAGGAAAGACCAGAGGCTGTTAACATCCCAGGAAACACCTGTAAAACATGGAGAAACAATAGTAGAACTGCTAGAAAAGGTGCAAAAAGCTATACAACTCGGCAAAGCCCACCAACCAAATGACAAGGATATCAATATGGACAACAACCGTGCAGATAGAGCAACCGAAAATGCAGCAGAAGGAATTTTCCTCCAACCAATACCCCTGAGATATCAAGAATTGGTTAATGAACTTTCAAAGGACCAGACAGAAGATGCGGGATGGTAGGCAACTGGAAACAGACAAGTAATAGTTCCCTGACCAGTAACAAGGAAAACAGGAGAGGATAATCATCCAACTACACACTGGGACCAGATGCCATCATCAATAATTGAAAGACACAAATTTAATTGTGCAAACAGGAGAAATTGTGAAAAGCATGGTGAGCAAGTGTGAAGTAGGCCGGAAATATACGGCTCAGAATGCAAGAAGACCACCTCCTGGAGTTACAAGGAGAGGAGACAGCTCAGGACACCACCGGCAGGTAGACTTTTCTGAGCCCCCGTGACCAGCCTGCTACAGGTTCTTATTGGTATTGTTTGATCCTTCTTCAAGATGGCCGGAGGCTTATCCCTGTTGCACCAGAGAAGAAAGGGAAGTGGTAAAGTTTATGCTATAAGGAATGATATCTAGATTTGGAATTCCAATAGGGATATCATCAGATAGAGGTTCACGTTTTGTAGCTGAAATTGTTCAAAGCATAGGAAAAATCATTGAAATAGCATGAGATTGACATTCTCTGTATAGGCTGCAGTCCAGTGAAAAGAAGGTAAAAATGAATCAAACTTAAACAAACACACACACACACACACAAAAAGCCAATCAAATTTATAAAATCTGTTAAGAAACAGACTTGAGATGGCCTGAGGCCCTACCTCTCACCTTACCATATGTTATAGTAAAACCGTGTGCCTAAGAGAATATTAGTCCTTATGAAAGGATGCATGGAAAACCATTTTAGGTATTGGCAAGTAGTATCGATGTGAACTAATTAGGCGTACTAAACCTAAGAGAATGCGTCATCTCTCTAGGGGAAGCCCTATCTTCTATGCAGTTTGGTAGTTCAGGCAGCACCAACACCTCTGGAAGTCGCAGTACTTCCATTCCAACGTGACGAGTAGGTGTATCTACGGACCTGGAGCTCCAAACCACCACAGGAGAAGTGGAAAGGACCATATCAAATACTAATGACAATGCACACTGCTATCAAGGTGACAGGAGTAGACTCTTGAATTCATTACAGAAGAACAAAAAGCACCTAGCCCACAGTGGCAAGTAGAACAGACTGCACTGATGAAACTGACACTTTCACATAAACGAATGCAACTTATAAAAGGGGAAACGAGAAACGATATTATGAACCTAAATGTAGTTATTGAGATATCATTACCTATAGAGTATACAGTGATTTTGTACCTTATATTAACTGCATTGTTGTGGGAAAAAAGAACAACCTCATTTGCAGTACTTAAGGGATATATATTTTGTTTGTCTAAAATGATAATAATAATTTTAGTAATACTTGCGTATATTTATCAGTTGAATGTATGGAAACAACATAAGCACATGAAATTGATGAAAAAGGTGTTGGATATGCTCAGAATTGCCGTAATATGAAGGAAGTCCATACACATTATTATATCGCTGTGTGTGTTCTTGTTTGTCGCGTGATTCAATGTTGGAAATGTATCTCTAAATATGAAAGGTCAAAGGTGATGAGGATTAGGATGTAAACCTCATAATCCTCAAAAAGAAAAGGAGAGATTGAGGTAAGTTGGATTGCTTAGCAATAGTGATGGTTCGTAGATTATTATAAGAACCAATATAGAGGATCACCTCTCTTATCCTGCTGGCCACGCTTCTTCTGTAGCAACCCAGAGTACGGCTGGCTTTCTGGGCTGTGAGGGCACATTGCTGGCTCACGTCCAGCTTCCCACCCATGGTCGTGTCAACCACACCTCACAGCTTGGGGTTTCATGACTGCTAAAAAAAAGGGGAAAGCACAAATGGTGTTGGAAATGTGCAGCATGTCACCTGTCCAACGCTTCTATATAACAGCCATGTACCATCCTGTGGTTTTACCTGCGTGAGCATGGAGAGGGTATGAGGATGTGGGATGGCAAAACCCGCCTCAGCCCTACAGGCACGGGTACGTGAGGTGCAAGGGAGAACAATCACAAGAGAGGGTCTTTCCAGGAAAACGGCAGCTCCACTTTCCAGTGAGCCTGATGGGCTGATCTTATCTCTGAGGTTGTCAGTGAGCTTTCTGGTTTTTACACACGAAAGATGAGTTATGAATCCACAAATCAGAACTCGAGGGGCCCTGCTGAAGAGTAAAAGATGGTTCACAGAAACAGAGGGTAAAAGATAAAAAAGATTTACAGAAGCAAATGTGCAGAGGCTTCTAAAAGGATGAGGATTGCAATAAACTGGGATTAGAAGAACGTGGGGGTGGAGGACAAAGATAAAAGTTTTGAGAGCTGCTTGAGGACACTTGGAAAGTAAGTGATAAAATGTCCACAAGGCAAGTTAGAATTAGAACTGGATCGGGGCTACCCCTCCCGCAGGGTCAAGAGGTTATAGTGAGGAAGACTACAAGCCTTCACGAAGAAGATGATAAGCCTTCATCCCATGACCACCAGGAGGAGACCCGCACTGCTTACTGTGCACGTGCAAGAGGGAGGGACCATATTCTGATGGGTTCTCGGAAATGTAAAGAATACGTATGCGAATTCTGAGAAAATCATTGATTATGTGTTAGTTCAGCCTATAACTGTTTGCCCTACAGTGTGCCCTACAGTATGCCCTACAGTGTGCAAGTTAGGAGGAGCTATCCCCCCTGTACCAGGGCGTATGCGCATTGCAAATAAACATGCCTGCTCTATATACTTATCCAGGCAAACAAAAACCAACAAAAAAGCAGTTTTCTCCCAAATATATGACATCTTCTCCCAGAAATGCCAGTTTACACACAGAACTATGGCATTTTCTCCCAAGTCGATGACGTGTTCTGTCAGAAATCCCGGATTTCTCCCTAATATAGGGCATGTTCACCCAGAAATTCCAGTTTTCTCCCAAATACGTAACTTTGTCTCTGAGAAATACCACATTCCTACCAAATAAATGGCATTTTCACCCTGGAATATGACATTTTCTCCCAAATATAGGACATTTTCTCCCAGAAATGCCAGTTTTCTCCCAAGCATATTGCATTTTCTCCCAGAAAGACGACTTTACACCCCAAAAGATGCCATTTTCTCCCTGAAATACCGGTTTACACCCAAACATATGATGTTTCCTCCTGAAAATATGACGTTTTCTCCAAGAAAAAAGTTTTCTCCCAAATAGATGACATATTCTCCCAGAAATGCCACTTCACAGCCCAAAATACGGCATTTTCTCCCAAATAGATGACATTTTCACCCAGAAATACCAGTATACACCCCAAAATATGACATTTTCTCCCAAATAGATGACATTTTCACCCAGAAATACCATGTTTCCTTCATATATATATCATTTTCTCCCAGGAATACCACTTTACACCCCAGAGTATGACATTTTCTCCAAAATATATGACATCTTCTCCCAGAGATACCAGTTTACACCCCAAAACACGGCATTTTCTCCCAGATTTGTGGCATTTTCACCCAGAAATACCAGTTTTCTCCCAAATGTGTGACGCTTTCTCCCAGAAATACCACTTCACAGTCCTCAGTGTGACACTTTCTCCTAAAAATACAACCATTTCTCCAGGAAATACCAGATTTCTCCCTGATATATGACATTTTCTCCCAGAACTACTGCATTACGTTCCTAAATACGACATCGGCTTCAAAATATAGGATGTTTCCTCCCAGAAACACCAGTTGACACCCCAAAGTATGGAGTTTTCGACCAGAAAGAGCAGACTTCTACCAAATATATCACCTTCTCTCCCCAAAACATTACTTTTTCTTCCAAATATTTCCAAACATTTTCTCTCAGAAATGACAGATTTGTCCCTAGTATATGACAATTTTTCCCAGTAATATCTGTTTTCTCTCACATGCCTGGCCTTTTCTCCCATAAATTCCAGTCTTATCCCAAAAGTGTCGCCTTTTCTCCCAGAAATGCCAGTTATTGTAAAAATAGATGGCATTTTCTCCCCGCTCAATGTCTTTCTTGTAGTGAGGGGCCCAAAACTGAACACAGTACTCGAGGTGCAGCCTCACCAGTGCTGAGTACAGGGGGATGATTCCCTCCCTGTTCCTGCCGGCCAGATTGTTTGTAATTCTGGCCAGGATGCCGTTGACCCTCTTGGCCACCTGGGCACGCTGTCAGCTCATGTTCAGCCGAGCATCAACCAACACCCCCAGGTCCCTTTCCTCCTGTTTTGTCCCCTTCCCCCTTCATAGCTAGTTTAAAGCTCTTTCTATTAGCCCTGCTAGCGCCTGCGCTAGGATTCATTGCCCCCTTTGAGATAGGTGGGTTCCACAGACAGAGAACAGGCCAGGGGCTGAGTAAACTGCCCCATGATCAAAGAACCCAAAGTTTCTGGCTCGACATCAGCCTGAGCCAATTATTCATTGCTCGTGCTCTCCGATCCCGCTCAGTGTCCCTCACTGCCCCTGAATGTATAGAGCAGAAGATCACTTGAGCTCTCGCTCCTTGAATAAATGCCCTAAACCCCTGAAATCTTTTTTCATAGTTCATAGGCTTGTCTGGGTAATTTCATCACTGCCCACCTGAACTACGAGTAATGGAAAGTAATCAGATGACCTAACCAGCTTAGGGAGTTTCCTGGTTATGTCCCTGACCTGAGCCCCAGGAAGGCAGCACACTTCCTGACAGCCCAAGTCAGGTCTGCATATGGGGCCCTCCATTCCTCTGAGAAGGGAGTCATCCACCACGACCGCCCTTCTTTCTTTCCTGTCAGAGGCAGTCTCAAGGTGTGGGGGTGACCGCCTCTCCCTAAGCTCCCTCCAAGGCAGATCCTCCATCGCCTCTCCACTCACCTCCCCTTCAATTTCCAGCAACAGGAACCTATTGCTTAGAGGGAGCTGGGGAAGTGGGCTAGACAGGCAGGGGGGGGCTCATCGAGTCAGGACTCTCTTCCAACCCTCCTCATCAGTCAGATCTGTCCGACTGTGACAGGGCAGGGGGTCCACCACCCTTCTGGGGGTATTTTCCCAGAACCCTTCCCTCTGGCAAGCCAGGGAGTTACTCCACCAGTCGATCTCCCGCTCACACTCCCTGATGGTCCTAAATCTCTGCTCCTCATCCTTGAGCTCCACCACCAGGCCGAGCAGCTCGTCCACCTGCTCACACCTCACATTATGGGTCTCTATGGGTCAATACAGGTCCCTATGGGTCTCAATGGATCTCTGTGCGTTTCCATGGGTGTCTCTCCCAAAGCTGGACTCAGCAATTCACTCACAGGGCTGCTCTCTGAAAAGGCCCGTTGCTTTGATGGGGTTCTCCATGGATGGAGGGGACAGTATCACAGCCCCAGGATAACTTGAGAGGCATGAATGTCCGACCTTTTAGCTTCCCTGGGCCTCGTTTACTGAATAGAAATTGACTTGACCTGTGTATATGCAGGTATTTCCACGGAAATGACAACAGATAGAGCACAAGAACAAATTCTCATCTACTGAACACTGTTTTTCAGCAGACTCTCCACCATTAGCTATGCATTTTGCCTGTGATGAATATGATATAAGGAGGACTAGCAATACGGATGAGTATATTAGCCTAAGGATCAAGCTATCACTTTAGTAAAAGAAATCAGTGTGTGCTAGGTCTAAAACTTTCCAGTTCAGCTTTGCTTGGTGTGCAAACAGCCTTGTTTTTCACAACGATCCTGCTTCACTGAAGCACTGAATTCACAATAAGACTACTTTCATCTTTGCATCCACCAGGTGCAAGGACTTTTTCTTGGGTTTCATATCAATTGTTGTGAGTTACAGTGTACCAAGATAGAAAGCTGATCATTATGGCATAACAAGCAAAGGAAACATGCTAAACTGGGGAAAAACAGTTAAAGGTCAGCTAAAAGTCACAGAGATTAAGCTGAAGGAGAAATAAAGGGGAGGAAGTAAGTGGTTCTATCACCACCTTAGATGCAATTGCACATGCCCAGAGAGATATTAGCATATATTAGTGAGTTTTTGGAAAAAAATGAATACATATGCCAATGTATTGCACATGTATATGTTTTGCAAGTTGATGGGGAAGGACAGACGCCAGCAAAAGGGATTGGCTTATTTTACTGTCCATTTCAAAGTAATATAAAAATAAAGCTGTGCCTATAGTCAAAGGATAAGCTTAGCAATGAAGAAAATAAGCGAGTTAACACATCTACTCATTACTACATGAGGTTAGAGACAGTGACTAAGAAAGAGACATGACCAATTGCCCTCATACACTAACATCATCCTGATCTGCAGTTGATGAGGAGCCCCAGTTGCAGCAAGGATCTGCAACAGGAGAACCTGTCCTGGAACTGAGGAGTCCTACAGAGATGAGCCCAGCCTGTAGGTGAGGTCTCCAAAGTCACTGCAAGCAGATCCAGCCTTTTGTTTTGCTCCAATTACTGAGGAGATGGCTCGATATATATATATACCCAGAGGAAGATGAAGGCAGCAAACAAAGCCAGTGTTGTCCAGTTGATTTGAAAGACAGAGAGCTGTTGGAGAGGGTCCATAGAAGGGCCACAAAGATGATCAGGGGTCTGGAGCACCTCCCCTATGAAACAGGCTGAGGGAGCTGGGCTTGTTCAGCCTGGAGAAAAGAAGGTTGTGGGGTGAGCTCACTGCAGCATTTCAATACCTAAAGGGAGCCTACAAACAAGAGGGGAGTCAACTCTTTGAAAGGGTAGATAACAGCAGGACAAGGGGAAATGATTTTAAATTGAAGGAAGAAAGATTTAGGTTGGATGTCAATGGGAAGTTCTTTACTATGAGAGTGGTGAGGTGCTGGAACAGCTGCCCAGAGAGGCTGTGGATGCCCTGTCCATCCCTGGAGGGGTTCAAGGCCAGGTTGGATGGGGTCCTGGGCAGCCTGGTCTGGTATTAAATGTGGAAGTTGGCAGCCATACCTGCAGCGGGGGGGTTGGAGATTCATGATCCTTGAGGTCCTTTCCAACCTGGGCCATTCTGTGATTCTGTGATTTATTACAAGTTCTAAGCAACTAAGGGATGCTGATAAGATGGGGAAGTTGGTGATAGTAAAGAGAGAAATTCTAGCAAACATTTTACAAAGTGGGGATAGTCACCACCAGGGATCCCGTGACGTCTTATTGAACTGCACGGCCACAGTTCTGATGTAATTGATGCGGAACAAATTTCTTAGAATTGTTTACAAAGGGGAAGCAGAATACAAACAGATGTGCATAAGCTATAGCAATAAATTAAGGTGATTCATCAAGTTATTTGGATGATACTTCAGTTGCACTTAGAACTGTGGAACAGATTAACTAGTTGGTTACCAAATTTTGCCTGGCTAAAGCAACTCTTTATGGCTTGTGTAGTCCTACTCTTTCTTGAAATATTTGTATGTTACGTTGCTTCTTGTGTGTGTTTAAACAATCAGGTGGAAGTTATGAGATGTGGAAACAGCATAAGATACACCACAAGATGGAAAGTGGGGTGTATTTTCATAAATCCTTAGGAGGGAATGGTATCATCTACTGAAAAGAAGATAGCTAGTTTATAGAAAAAGGGGGGAATTAATATAAAAGATGTGGAATGTATTTCTTTAAATCTGTTTAAAAAAGGGAAGCAGTTGCTCAAACCTTGCTGAACTGCTTAAGGAAGATAAAGGGAGGCAAGATTTGTAAAACAGGGTTGTAAAAGCTAGGGATGATAAGGCTGGGATGATTGCATCCGTCCAGGATACTTTATTATTGAACAGAATGTATCAGATTAAACCACAGAGTCAGCAATTAGGCTTAACTCAGACCAAAGGTGAAAAAGAACAACAAGAGGAAGACTTCGAGCCTTCATCCTACCACCCCCAAAGGCCACCAGCACAACTCAATACACATGCTAAAAAGGGCTGGGCTAGGGGTGGAGAATATGATAATGATCTCTCAAAAGTAAATGTAACATCCCTCCTATTTGTGGCATAGGTATGACTTGTCCCTATAAATATTCTTAACCTCTACCTCATGGGGTGCAAACTAGGAGGAGTCACCCCATTTGCACCCACAGTGTGTGTAGTGCTGATAAACTGACCTGCTTTATAGCTACTTTGTGGTTATGAAATTTGATCTGAGAGAATACCCATTCTTCCTTGGAACTCTTTGGGTTTTTATCCTCTCCATAGCATTCTTTTTGTTACCAGGAGCAGCAGCTGGTTGTCAGGGGCCCTCCAGCCTACCCCAGTTCTCAGGGGCATCACGTCCTGTTCATCATGGTGATGGTAGCTGTCGAGGTACCCACATTATGTTCATCGGGAGGAACAGCACGTCTGTCCTCTTACCGCTGTGCTCATTAACTCCAAAAGCTTGTTGAGCAGGTTATGGCTGGGATGGATGCTTCTGAACAAGCTTTGAGCCAAAAAATTTGTTCCAGCTTCTCACACCTTTATACCATTGAATAAACAAAACTATGCAAGAGTCACGTGGAACATCTTGTTTTCTGATCTTGGTTTTCCCCCCAGAACCTGGCCAGGGGTCAAGTAGAAACCAAGGGAGTTGCGTTATCTATTGTGGTGCACCACAGGCCTCTTTGGCAAGACTGTCCAGGCCCCCTGCAACATGCTTCAGTGGGTAACAGACACTGTAGCAAAGTTCCCTTGTGATGAACACAGATATCATTTGACCACTATTACTACATATTAAGCATTATAACAGAGCTTCTGTAGATAAACACCAGAATACAGCTACTCATACTGACCTGGCAAAATATAGATAAACGGCATCTTACATGAACAGTTGACCCTGTACCTATTAGATATACTATGATGTTGTGAGATTGATCTGTAGGTCACTTTCATCCAAGACCTACTGTAAGGCCCCAGCATTTCACCTGGTTCTGTCCTCTCCCAGATCCTACAGTCCAACAAAATCACGGGAAAACCCACAGATACGCTGGTCAGGAGACAAAACAGGGTGGGCTCATCAATCAGCACAAGTGTAAATATGAGTATTTCCTCTGAGCGCTGGAGTGGGAATCACGACCCTCAAGCATGACAAACTCACCATTCTCTGCTGGGCACACAGTGAACCTCCCTGGTAACTCCAGCTGGGACACAGCTTCTCTCCAGTTAGAGCTCTCTTCTGTCCTACTGGGGTCAAGACTGAAGGGGAAAGGGCTTGCTGATTCTGGGGGTGATGAAACTGTATTTCATTGAGGAAACCTCAAATCCCTGTGTCACAGTTTTTGTGACTTGACTTGGTAAGAGTAGTAAAATGCCTCCAAGCAGCATTTCTGCTACATGTAGTGGAGATGTGAACAGGAGAAGTAAGGAAACAGGAAGTAGAATTTCATCAGATACATCCAGAAGAAAGGGAATTGGAGGGACTGGACCTGACCTACAGGCAATGTCAGGTACTCAAACATGGACAGAGTTGATACTTCTCTGCTCTCACTCACATGCACCATTCCCTGCTGGGCTCACACATTGATTACATTGAGTGCTGCCTGCTCTCTACACCACGACACTACTAGATTAAACCATGCATTCACCTGTCAGGGAAAGGTGTGCGCTCTTTGGGGCACTTGCACGCTCTGTCTCCTGCGTAGATGTGCAGGCAGGTAACAAGACTGGAAATGCTTCTGAAGCTTCTCATAAAGGCAGGGCACTGCTACGGTCTGTCTGCTGTGTGGATGCGTTTATGGGAGCAGAGGGAAGAAGAGCTTTCAAAGGCTTTCCCACAATCAGGGCACTTGCAGGGTTTCTCTCCTGTGTGGATGCGCTGGTGGCTGTTGAGGTCAGAACAGCTTTTGTAGCTCTTCTCACATTCAGAGCACTTGTAGGGTCTCTCTCCTGTGTGGATGCGCTGGTGGCAGGTGAGGTGGGTAGTCATTTTGAAGCTCTTCCCACACTCAGGGCATTTGTAAGGTCTCTCCCCTGTGTGGATGCACTGGTGGCGGATGAGGTGGGTACTCCTTCTGAAGCCCTTCCCACACTCAGGGCACTTGTATGGTCTCTCTCTTGTGTGGATGCAGATCAGATCAGAACTGCTTCTGAAGCCCTTCCCACATGCAAGGCACTTAAAGCAGTTCTCTCCTGTGTGGATATGCTGATGGACAATGAGGTCAGAACTGCATCTGAAGCTCTTTTCACAGTCAGAACACTTGTACGGTCTCTCCCCAGGATGCATACGCTGATGGTTAATATGGCAGGAATACCTCCTAAAGCTTTTCCCAGGCACATCACATGGATTCTGCCTTTTCTCCTCGCATTCTTCCTTCCTTCTTAGGCCTTCAGGCTGCTCTTCACCTGAGCTGCAGCCCAGGAGGTTCCTCACTCTCTTTCCTGGATGGTTTCCCAGTGGCTTCCTGAAGTGTTCTCCTTGCTTCATGTCTCCTTGGACATCATCTCTGATTTCTCCCACAGAGACACTACCACAATGCCTTTTGGCCACACCACCATTATGAAGATCCTCCTTTATATTTGACATCTCTTCTGCTGCTGGATGATAGAGGAAATTCAGAAATTGCACATAGTGCCCCAAATTTTGCCCAGCCAGAAATCACTGTTACCAGCCCCAGCCCCCTCCTAACCCTAAACCACCACCTCACCTGGGCTGAGGTCTCCTGCCACGTCCTCTGGAGACTGTATATCTGGAATCCAGGGGTCTTCCCCTCCTTCCAGCAGGGAGATCACCACAGGTTTGGGGGCTGGAAGTGGAGCTTCAGTGAGAGAAACAGTGGAGATGAGAGCATAACATCATCCTGGCACAGCTGGTTGTCCAACCACTCAACTACGTGTCCCTCCACACTTATGAAACCACAACAAGTACTGAATGGCTCTGGAAGAAAACATACTGGCTTCCTTTCAAACCCAGAACACCTTTAACATGCCTGAAAATTATGCAGGGACATCTTATTTCAAATTCCCTTTACAAAGTTTCATGTTCTTTCCAAATTACTCAATGACCACAGTTTCACAAAGGTTTATTCAAATGGAACAGAAAAGCATATCTTGCTACAGGAGTAACCTGCGAGTTGTCTGGGTGCTCAGCTGGTGGCACCATGAAGTGCAGCAACACAAGGGCTGATCCTCCCTCTCCTAGCTGATATCTGCTTGCCAGCAGTGACTCTGGGGCATTCATCAGTGATGAACCCTCCAATCCCTTCTGAAACTCATGCTTATCTGTGTTTCCTTTGTTGTTGTTGCACTAGTACATAACTGCATTGGGATTACTGTACATTCTCCTTGTGACCGGTCACCCTGCACAGCCACAGTTGCCTTAACGAGGAGGAAAGGCAGCAAAGCTCTCACCCAGTGAGACCACGGACTCGTACATCTCCAGCATCACGTCCCGATACAGCGCTCGCTGCGCAGGGTCCAGCAGCGCCCACTCCTCCCTGCTGAAATACACAGCCACCTCTGCAAAGCTCATGGGCTCCTGCAAGCAAAGAGGCTCCTTGCTGCAAACAGCCAAGGCCCAGGGAAGCAGCTCGCACAGGACACAAACTCCTGTCGCAGCCACTTCTCTGTCCCCAGCACACAAAAGCTGGCTGAGGGCATCTCTCTCTCCCCCTGCATTCACATCCCTCACCCCATGGCCTCTCCTGCTTGCTTCCCCATGCCCCTACCTGAGATGTGGCCTTTTCCTGCTCTCCTGCAGGCTGCATCGATCACAGGTGAAAGGCAGAAGCGTAGATGGAGCCTGCAGGGACAAGAGAAATGGCAGAAAGAGCTCTGAGGGAACACAGCAATCCCTGTCCAACCCCAGCCCACCACAAACCTTCTGCAATTAGAAAGTGACATGAAAATTATTTGGGTGTTTTCTAGTTTTAAATGGATGAGCTTGGCATGCCTTGTTTTGGTTCAAACACTGATCCCAAGCCCCACAGATATGGGGAGGCTGTCGTGTGCATTTCTCACATCCTGATTTATGGAATCAAACTCTATAACCCAGAGTTAGGTTATAAAGCAGGTATGTTTTTATTCAGCATTTGGTGCCAAGCCTGGGTTCAAGGGGGATAGCTCCTCCGAACTTGCACACCATCTGGAAAAATCATGCTACAGATATAGGCAAAACTAATGCATAATCAATAGTTTTCCCGGAATTCGGTTACATATTCATTAAACCCCCCCCCCCACCGAGAGTTCGTTAGCATGCAGACCCTCCCCTCTTGCGCATGCATAGTGAGTCATGGGATGAAGATTTGTTGTCTTCCTTGTAAAGGCTTCTGACCTTTCTCATTGTAAACTTCTGATCTTTTGAGGGGCATCCCCCCAAACTGGTTTCTTCTTGCCCTGTGGACATCTAATCACCTCTCTGCCAAATGTCCTCCGGCTGTTCTCAAACCCTTATCTTTATGGCCTTCATCCCCCTCACTATCCCAGACCCAGCGTCTGCCATCTCTTAGTTTCTAACAAGCTCTACATTCCTGCTTCTATAACCTATCTCTAACTATTCCCCTTCACCCCCCTTACTCTCAGTCACTGTGAAGCCTTCTTGCCTTTTTACTTTCACTTGTGGGGCTCTTCTCACCTTTCAATCCCTTACAGTTTTTGCATACACACAACAATAGTAACATGTCATATATCCAATTTCTGCTGTGGCACAAGCTGAAATTTCTGAAGTTATTTTGGTCTTTAGCATCCATAAGCTTTCTCTCATGCACACATCTACATAAAGTAAGTTTCTAACAAGGGGAAATTCCCCAAAGAGACTGAGAAAACAATGTGGGGCTTCCTATTGTGCCATTTATTTAAAGAAAAAAACGGATTTAGGAATTGATACAGTAAGTTGGTCAGTGAGGAAACTCACTCAAACTCAGTCTGGAGTGATGGAAAGCATCCTTTACTCTCAGAGCTGGATGCACAGGGACTCCATCCACCTAATCGTGCATGCCTGGCACAAAAGATCTTCAGCTGATCTACATTCCTCGCGTTACAAAAAAATACAGGGATTTCTTTGTGAGAGCATCACCAGCAAAGCCCAAAACATTTGTCCCAACACCCAGCAAAATATCGGTGACTTTGAACTGCATCCTGAAGAAACCACCGACTGGTTTCTTCAGTACTGGTGTCTGTTTGGAAAGGATGTGTTTGTATGACAACCTCGTGAGATTTTCCATTGGTGGGTGACATCACTGAAGACACAAGCACGAACAGGGGAGTGAACGTTTACAGCTTTGATGCCAAAGACTGAAACTGGTTGGGTGGTGCTGGGGGAGAGGACCGCTCTGCGCTCAGGAGGAGGTGGGGGCAGCGCCCTCTGTGTGCTAAAGGGGTGGGCAAGGGCGGGTCCCCTTCTCTCGGTGTGAGCACTGTGCAGACAAGAGAAGCCAGCCCGCGTGCTAAAGAGGTGCCACAGAGCGATGCTCATGCCAAAACAGCAGGGTGTTGCTCAGTATCTGTACCATATAATATGGGCAAAGTGAGAGACCACCGGAGACCCTTCCCCCAGCTCAGCACCTTGCCCAAAGGCAGGTTTGCAATGGAGAGGCGCCTGAAAACAAAGCGTGGTGATGAGTCAATCACCTTCCCCGCTGCCCACACCCACTGACAGTGCAGGGCCTGAAGGCACTCGCTGCCTGCGTGCCAGCTGCATTACCTGCAGCAGTAACGCTTTGGCTTTCACATTTCCCACCTCCCCCACCGGGGCCTTCCTTTTCTTTCTCACATCACAGTGAGCACGGGGACCGCATTCCCCTCCAGAGCACTTTCCCGGCTGCGTGTCCCCTTGCACCAAGAGACCGGGCTGTACCTCACCGCCGTGCTGCGAGCACGGCACTGTTTCAGCCCCTGGAGCTGCCCCGCGGTAGAGAACAGCTGCAGTCCGCAATGAGAGCCCAGTCCTGGAGGTAAGGGGCTGCCAGCCGCCTCAAAGCAGATGAGAAATGGAGCCAAACTGCCAGCCGAACAAAAGGTGACATTACAAGTGCCCCAAGAGCATCTTGTCTGCTGGATCCCCTCGGAGAATAAGGGAGCTGGCGGAGAGGTGTGTATAGAAGAGAATTAAGAGAATTACCGACACGGAGGTCGGTAATCAAAAGGAGGCTGGGGAATTATTACTGCATACAGAGGTCCATGCATGCAGAGCTATGGAGCAAGGTCACTGTTAGGACTGGGGGAGAAAAACAGTCCCAGCCATGCTGTAGTAGAGAGCCAACAGGTCGGCAGAGCGTGCAGACTTCCTCTGCTCATTCCTCACGTTCCCAGCTCCAACCCCTTCCCATGTCCCTCAGTGCTGAAACATACAGAACAGGGGAACAGCCGCTCTCCTCTGGCCCAGCAAACTGTTGTGCTGGGCAGGAGATGGAGCCGGGACCACGATCCTGCCCGGGGAAAAGCAGTGCTGGTTCGGAACCACCTTTTGCTGCTCCCCTCTCCCCTCCGGGTGCTTTTTGCAGGGTGCAGAAGAGTCTCCCCTGGGATGGAGACAATCACCAAAAGAAATGTAAAAGCACATATTATAAAAGAGGAATAATACAACCACACTAAATAAAAGGAAGTGAGCATTACTGCAACATGATTAAATTTGCCACCTGGATGAAAACGAATCCCCTTTGTCACGACCTTCCAAGCTTGTGCTTCTCTGCACGAGCAATGGAGAGCACTTACCTTGGGTGCAGAGCTGCTGCACCTCAGCTGCAGGCAGCTCAGCTCCATAGAGTCACGCAGAGCAGCGGATGCTGAGTGCCCTCAGCCTGGAGCTGGCCGCAGGACGGCCTTGGTGCACCGCTGCCCGGATGGCTTCCAGCCGGGCTCTCTGCTTCACAAGGGACTCATCCGAGTACTGCTGGCTGCGGAGCTGTCAGCTCCACCGCAGCCTTTTCCCACCCGGAGTGCCTGGGAAGAGCCCAACTCCCAGGCTGCTCCCCTACCAGGGCATCGCTCATTATCACGTCCGATCACTACCCCGGGGATTCGTGTTTTATCATGCTAATTAAGCACAGGTTTCCCTAAAGCATCTTGGCTTCCTTCTGTCGGGATGTGGCACAACCTTGTGCTCAGCCATTCCTACTTTCTTGTCCTTATGTTCCTTTACACTCCTCTTCCCCATGAGGATGTCTTCACAAGAGATTGCACTCTCTGCCTGCCCTGTTCTCTCGTTCATCTCCGTGTAGCTGGGTCACTTCCTCACTGAGCCCTGCCGATGGCAGTCCTGTCCAGTTTACATGTTTTACCATGGAGCAAATGAGGCTCTTAATGGTGGGACAGCTCACATCTAAACCTACTCCTGGCATGAAAAAAGCTGCCAAACCTCTTTCTCTGGGCTGTAAAGAATTCCTTCTGACTTACACTCCGGCGATAACTGAGCTCCTTCTCATCCTTTTCTGAGAATGTTCTTTCCTGATTCATCATAGGTGCTCTTTTGAAGACATCATCATGGTTAAAAATTCCTTGCACCCGGTGGATGCAAAGATTAAAGTCATCTGTTGTGACTTCATTGCTCCTGTGAAGCAGGATCGTTGAGAAAAACAAGGCTGTTCACACACCTAGCAAAGCTAAACTGGAACCAGCTTTAGAACCAGCATTCGTTGATTCCTTTTGTTAAACTCATATTGGTCCTTAAGCCAGTACACTGATCCCTATTGCTAAACTAGCCTTTGTCACTCTCAAGGTCAGAGATTTTTGATGAAATGTCACTCTCCCTGTACTTCATCGTTGACAGAATTGTGCACAAATGTCTGTACAGTTAAAAAGTGATGACATGAGTAAGGAGGGACTGTAAAGCAATGAGTGTTTTTCTCTGGTAAAAGAGGGCTTATGCAAGTCTACTATAAAGACATAATCAAACTCTCTTCATTCCACTTGAAAAAATTGCAAGCAGCATTGACTGCAAATATTTGGAAGTATAATGATTATTTATTTATTGTAATCTTGAAACCTATTCTCAAATTCCTGTATCACAACGGAAAGCAAGGCAGATTTTTTATTATTCACAGAACCACGTTTAGCCCGTGGATCAAAATGCATGAAGTGACCGGCCATAACTTCAGCTGGCACTGCACCACGCCCTCCCTGTCCCTGGTTTCAGCCCAGATCGGGTTAATAGTGCACCAATGTTTGGTTGGTGCTGAGGGGCCAGGCTGCTTGGTGGGATGAGTTGCCCCATGGTAACATGGGGAAGGGAGCGCAGGCTGCATTGCAAGCTGTGCCAGGCTGCAGGTTGGACATGCCTGCCATAACCTACAGAAACCCTACCCACACTCTTAACACCTTATAGCCCATGGACACCTCTCAGCCACATGGAGACTCCAGACCCCACGGAGACACCACAAACCCATGGAAACATCACAACCCCATGAAGAATCCACCTCCTCAGGCCCCTGCCCCACCCAGCTGCAGATCAGCCCCCACTCCTGAGGCACTGTCTCTATGGTGATGGCCTCCTCTGAAGAGGATGGTATTTGGTAGATTGAAGGTCAATCTCCTCAAGTTCATAGAGATTATTCCTTGGAGGTAAATTCCCTGCCCTGGTGTGTTTGGGAATTTGAAGAATCAAATGGCTGAATCAAAACCGGTCAATTTTAATGAAATAAGTCAAATGGTGATTGGAAGAAGGGTCACCTTACACTTCTTGGTCTGTGGAAGAAATTGCTGCTGACAGTGCACTCATAGTCCACCAAGGGAAAACAAAAGGTAGAAACAGTGGGTTCACAGTCTCAACGTTATCCTCCAGAGACAGGGAATCATAAATGATCAGAAATATGGGAATAATGAGTGAAAAGGGAACTATTTAGCCACAAGTGTATCAAATGTGATAATGTGCTGGTGTTGACAAGAAAGGGAAATCACCCTGGAAATGATCTTTATGCTCACTAAGAGCAAATTACATAGAAAACAATGTACCCATTTCCACATGTGGAAATGAGGCTATAATGAAACAACAGCTGTCCCATCCCAAATCTAGAATGTTCCAGCCCCATAATGGTCACACCGAGTAAAGGTGAAACCAAGTACCCAATAAGTAACTGTAAAAAACTGAGGACTCCCTGAGTGGTTTAGAACTCAGGAGCTCATCCTCCTGACGTCCTCCATGGTCTGTGCTCTCACAGAGCCTCCCCAAGATGGATTTCACTGTCCCTGGAGGTCCTGGACAAGGTGACTATTGGTTTTCTTTAGCGCATCAAGAAACAGATCCTTGCAGGCAACATCCCAGCTTGGCATGAAGCTGTAGAGGAGCCGCATCTGCTCCTGTGGGGTGGGCATTCCTCGGATGCTCTGATACTGCTCGTTGGTCAGGACACGCCCATAGAGTTGGTCCAGGACAGGGCTGACTGATGTCACACGTTGGATCAGCTGCTCTCGGTGTTGCTCCACAAAATGCAGCCCTGGTATGGGTGAGTGGTTGGATGCTCGTGCTCAGCAGGAGACATCCCACCTGCACTAGGACAGAAGGACCCTCATCTCTGCTTCTGTTGGACCCTGGCATGGCATATCACCTCTCCTGCCTCAGCTGAGACTTTGGGCAAAGATATAGAGTTTGACAATCTCTTGGTAAAACTCATCCTGGTCCTCCTCATCTCAATCTCTAGGTTTTGAAGATCTTATGTCTGCTTTGGCATTGTGCCCTCACGGCCTTCCTCTCATGGCTCTGTAAGGCATGTTAGTGAGGACAAAGGCAGCCCAGAACTCACCTTTGTGTTGGGCCTGGAGAGAAGAGGATGGCTGGTGCTCCATGAGTGATGGATCTGCAAGGTTGGGGGGCAGGAAGAAGCAGGTTCATTGGAAAGCCATGGGAAGCATTTTGGGAATGTGGCTTGTGACCTCATGCTGTCCCATTGGCCTGGATGTTGGACTGGGATGTACACATTTCCTCATGAATGTGTCAGAACCTATGCTGAGCAAGGAAACCCTCTCTCCATGTTGGACAGGGAAAGACCTGGACCTCCAGACCAAAACCACCCACCCTAATGGATGAACAAACCTGAGCACAGTGATGTGGAAAAGGCAACTGGTGGCTCAATGTCTCCTGGAGGAGAGCAAGAAGAATGGAGAACATGGATTGAAGACAGGAGGTTGGAACACACACTGTGAGAGATGTTTGCACCCCCTGCTTCTTTTCCAAACTTGTATGCATCCTCAAGACCTCACCTGGGTCTGCATCTTGCCCTCCCTACCTGCTCTTAGGAAGGTGGTCCAGAGCGGGCTGCGTTCCATTTTGCCCTCCTGTGACACCTTTGTCAAGGTGAGCTGCATTTCCTCCTGCAGGTCCTTGCTATAGATCTCGGTGTAGAGCTGGCGGCTGTCTGAGGTCAGGTAGATGAATTTCAGCTCCTGGCAGAGGCAGGTTGGTGTGTTAAGGTGATGCCATCCCTCATAGTGATCATGAAAGGCAAGGTCCAACATACTTTGGGGTTTATCTCAGCCTCAGAGGGACTGGACACACGGTACCGTGTGTTAAACTTCAGCGGCCGGGAGGTGTGGGGAGGTTTGTCCACCAGGAAGGAATGGCCCCGTCTCTTCTCGTCCTTCTCCACTGCCTGCAAAACGATTGTGTGGTGACTGTGGAGAGAAATGGTGATGGGAGAGACAAGAAGAGGGCAAGGAGACCAAGTGAGGAGGAAGAGTTACAAAGAGATCAGGAGAGCAGGGTCCCAGTAGTGCCTCGTTCCTGTTTGCCAGAGGCACTTCACGCTCCCAATCTCTTCCAGGAGGCACCCATTTTTTGACTGCTTACATGTGACCACAAAACTGAATCAGAAACTAAAGCTGTGATTACCTTCTCCAGGCCATGATTGTTGGGGATGAGGTAGAGGTGAAGGGTGATGTCTGCAGCCCTGATGACACGATAGAGCAGCACAAGGCAGTGCACAGGGATGAAGGGGAATGAGGCTGAAAGCAAGATGACACCCATAGGTGAGAAGCTGGGGTCTCTCAGCACTGCGTGGAATGGCCTCACTGCATCAGGCTTCTCCAGGCACAAGTTCCCATCCACAACGTGGCCGATATACATCCCAGACACACTTAACTTCCTCTCTGTGAATGGACATAATGTGTCACAGATTGACTCATCTGACTGGGGATCAGGTGCATCCTCCCCCAGGGCTGTTTCAGCAACCAAGCCTTCATCCTTGCTGCAGTACCTGAGAGACACAGGAAGTGTGGGAGGTGAATGGCCTCAACAGCGCGTGGTTCAGCACGGATGTCAAACACGGGTCCAGCCTCCATCCATTCAGAGGGGATCCCTGCAGGCAGGTGACTTTCCCAGAAGGAGTACTCATACTCAATCGTGGTGGCCATCCTCACTAAGAACTTGACCTCTGTCTCAGTGCACCGGAAGAAGCCAGCCCGAGGAAAATGAGCTCTGCAAAGTGGTAGAAGGATAGAAGAAAGGATCTTGCAGGCTGGACACTGGGCTTTGAGATCACCCTGCCTTTTTTTTTTTTTTTGGCTATTTGCTCAGACAGGGTACTTCCCGCTGTCAGGTTCTCACCTGTATATCTCTTTCTTGCCATCTTTGCCCCCAGTAATCTCTGGTTTCACTTCTTCTGCCCCATCCTCCTGAACAAGAAGCACAGAATCACAGACAGGTTTAGGCTCAGTATCGGGGCTGGTTTGGTTTAATGGATTCCTCATTCCTGGAGGATTTTAAGAGACATGTGGATGTGATGACTGGGGACACGGTTCAGTGGTGGACTCGTAGTAGTAGTTGGTAACTGGACTGGAATATGTGTCTCTTTTCCAACCAAAATGATTCTACAAATTCTGTGATGCTATTATACTACCATTGTCCAGTTCTATGATGCTGTGACTCTGTGTTCAGACAGGTCTACATTTGTGCTTTGAACTGATGATCTTAGAGGTCTTTTCCAAACTACATCATTCCATGATCATATGATCTGGTCCAAACCCTCCTGCAGGGCCACCCAGAGCATGTTTCTCAGACCCAAGTCCAGCAGGATTTTGAAGAACCTTGGAGAAGGAAACTCTGGAACCTCTCAGGGCAACCCAATGCTCTCAGGCTTTCTTCATGGGAGAAGTGCTCCAGGATCTGAATCCCTGGTGAGCAATCACCAGAGACAGATATGTGCAAGGGTGTCCTGGAAAACCACTCTGAAATGAGCAGGAGAGCACAACAGCTTACCTCTTGATTTGAGCATGCCATGCATTTGGGACTTGATCCTGTGCTACTGCTCTCCACATCAAAAGGCTTGTCTTCTGGATGTGCAGGAGTTGTGAATGGAAACAGCTTTCCCACCTGCTCTCTCAGTTTTGAGGCTGTGCTGTAGAATGAAGCTGTAAAGTAAGGAGTGAGCATTTATCTCCCTCTGGCCCCAAGAGCTGCAATGGCCTCTTCTTGTCCCTCCTCCATTTCCCTCATTATCCTGGCATCATTAGTGCATTAGAGAGGTCAAAAGGCAAGAACTATTCAGATCCTTGGATATCATAAGTGCCAGGAGAGCTTGGCATTTGAACTGATCTTGGTTGACCTACGTGATCATCGGCTGATTGTAGGCCTCACACATTACTTTGCTTACACACCGCTGTCTTATCATGATAAGTCATGATAATGTATCTGTCAGAAATATTTCTGACTTTCTTAACCTGAAAATCTCTCTTGGAGCCAGGTCCCTGCCCTGCATGCAGAGGGAAAAAACAAAGAGCCCAAGCCAGTCCTGCTTTTGTAAGGGTATGTCTGGAGGGACAGGAGGTGTTGTATGAAAAGTGGTGTAGTTCAGCAAAGGAAGTGACGGTGCTGAGCAGCTCAGAGCTCACCTCGAGTATTAGATATCCAGGCATCTGCAGGAGAGAGGAGATGGCAGTGAGGCAGAGAAATATAGAGTAAGCTGATTGCTTTGAGGCCCTGGGGAAGGCTGCTTGGGGCAGCTCCTAACTAAAGAAATGCAGTAAAGCAACAGGAGAATACACTTGTGGCCTATGATAGGAGCATCCTGCTGCACTGAGTACATAGCTGAAGGAAGGTAACCAAAACCCAAGTACTATTTGAAAACTTGTCCATTTTAACCAGCGTTACTTCACAGAATGGGTCAGGAGGGGACTCTGGGGAGATGATGCAGTTTAACAAAGGGATGATTGTGTTGAGCAGTTCAGAACTCACCCAGATTAACCATCCAGCCTTCAGATGCCGAGTAGTGGGTCAAATCATCTCCTAGAGACAGGGAACAGTGGTGAGTTGGATAAATCTAGGGTTAAAGAATTACCTCTGCAGAAATGTGGTCCAAGAATGGGACTTCCTCATGTGCTCTCTACATCCTCCACTACTTGCGTCTGCAGCTGCTGAGCAATAGCTCCCACACAAATGCCTCCTGTCCATCCCAAGTACAAAGGTGTGTAGACGTCCCCATGGTCCTCCTTTTCTCCTGAAGGCTTTTCTCAACTGTGAAGACAATTGAGTTTCATTCTTACCTGCAATTTGCAAGAAGAGGGAGACATTATTTCTCCTCAGCACGTTGTACAGACAATATTTGGCTGCGGCATCCCACACTGGCACAAGTTCATAGAGCTTCTGCATTCTCTTCTGGTTGGTACTCTCCGCCATGATGCTATCATGCTGCTTGGAGCTCAGCACACCTTCCTGGAGGAGTTCCTCAATAATCCTTCCCACATTATAGGCTCGCTGGATTACAAACTCTTTGTTCTGCTCAACAAACCTTGTCCCTTGCAGAGAAGAGGAGGATGAGTTCAGTCACTCAGTGCTGCCATGATCCCACCTCCCCCAGCTCACCTGTTTGCAGCGTGTCCAGGAGACATTTGGCCTTATGCGCCTGTCCCATGGCTCTCAGCACATTCACTGTCACCTCTATGCAGTGGGACCGCCCATAGTGGCTGTACAACAGGGTGGCGAGTGCAGCTGGTGACAGCCCTGCCATGCTCTCCAGATCAATGCGCTCATACCCCTCCTTGGGCTGGATCTTGCTGAGTTCCCTTTTGAATTTCTGGAAGTCATGCTTTTCCAGGAACTTCAGGGTGTCCCACAGTAGACTGGTCACTGCGTTCTCTGTACTGCCTCCTGATGCCATTGTGCATCACAGTTCTGCTGCAGAAAGGTGCTTGAGAGACTTTGGGATGCGATTCTTAACAGCAAGAGGTTTTCAGGACAGCCAAGACCCCTCTCACCTGATTCTATGGGGACACAAAGATTCTTCTGGAGATTCCTTCAGCATGAGGACTGGCTACAGCACTGTGGTAATAGAGCTTTATTATTACATAAACAATTTAGGAGGAGGAATTACATAAACATTTTAGCAAGATGAATCAGCTGTTAAACTTTTCACTGGCAGTCATTCCTGAGCCATTTGGTGGAAAGTGATAAAACGTAGCTGAATGATATCTATGTTGTGTTTGACTTGTTTAGATTTAGCATAATTTGTTCAGTTAGCAAAATGCAGCATGTGGTATTCCACCTGATACTACCAGTTGTTTAATTATAAAAGCAAATTAATTTCACATTCTTTTAAATTTCAGAGTATTTTAAAGCATTTAAAACCTAGCGGAAATATTTACAGCAGCCATTTCAAGTTCAACAGTTCCTAACCCTGAGAACGATGCATGTAGAAAGTGGTGGATTTTTGTCAGTCACACTAGATGTTTAATCATTGATATGGAATGAATTACTTCCCCATTGGAATCATTCCAGTTCCCCAAGTGTTTTTGTCCCGGCCACTCTCACACACAGCTATGCACACTCCAATGACTTACAAGGCTTTGGTCTTGCCATGAGCTACTGCTTATCTGACTTTGGGATCCTTGGCAAAGTGAGGACAGACCTCAGGATTCTGGTTACAAGCCAGCTGTCAGAAATACACGTACACATACACAGAAATACATAAACATTTTAGTAAGCAGCACAATTTTCCATTACATTCAATTTTGCTGCTGCACAGAGCAATTAGCGTGTCTTTCTCATTATCTTGAATCCTTAGTAGTTCTGACTTTTCACTTACCTGAACCTTTGGTAGACCTGCTGCTCAACAGCGTGCAAAGCAGAAATTATAACCTAGATTCAGACTTTACCTACAGGAGTCACTCTTTCGGTCCTCGGAGGAAGAAGATGAAGACATCCCTGGTCACCAAGGGCCCATGGGCTTTGCAGCAGCTCAGGTCTGAGCCCCTCTTAGGGTGTGCTGTTGCAGGATTTTGTGGGCTACTTCTCAGTTTTACTTTCACTTCCTGATCAAGCACTGTTTGTCCCCACCCCTGGTGAGATAACACCTGGACTTTGATATTACTGAGGGGCGGAACCCACTGCCAGCTGGAGGCTGGCCTGAAATGAAAGTCTCCAGAGTTGGGTTATGCAATGGATGAGAAGAAAGTGGGATAACAGGTGAGAGACTGCTTCTTTGTGCAGCTGTGTGCCTTGGCATGGAGTCAGGGAATGAAAGAATCAGAGAGGCAGAGAATCATCATCTCATGAAGCAGTAGTATGCCCTCACAGCACAGAAAGACAACCGTACCCAGACCAGCAGGTGACCCTCTGCTCTGTGTTGTGAGACCTCACTGGGAGTATTGCATCCAAGTGTGGAGCCCTCAGTGCAGGAGAGACTCAGACCTGTTGGAATGCATCCAGAGGAGGGCCACAAAAATGATCCAAGGGTTGGAACATCTCTTCTGTGGGGACTGGCAAAAAGAGCTGAGGCTGTGCAGACTGGAGAAGGGAAGGTTACAAGGTGAGCTGATAGCGGTCTTTAGTACATAAAGGGGAGCTACAGGATAGAAGGGATCAGAATCTTTAGCAGAGACTGGTGATAGGATAAGGGGAAATGGTCTCAAACTTAAAGAGGGGAGATTTAGGTTGGATACAAGGAAAAAGTATTTTACAGTGAAGATGGTGAGGCATTGGAACAGGCCATCCTGTGGAGGATGCCCCATCCCTGGAGACGTTCAAAGTCAGGCTGGTCTAGGCGCTGGACAACCTGATCAAGCTGTGGATGCCTCTCTTCATTGCAGCGTTGTTGGACTAGATGGCCTTTAAAGTTCCCTACAATAATTCTATGATTTTACTGAACACAAATGGAAAAAGCCTCAGTGGAACACAGGGCAAGCAAGAGCAATAACCTCTGATCCTAATTCCATGTGTAGAAAGTGTTATAAACAAAAGGATATTTCTACAGTGAAGTACAACAGGGAGAAGTACGGAATGGTCTGACTTATCTGCCGTGTAGGAAATTCACAATGAATAACCTGAAAGGCTTGAAGACAATTGGGGTTGAAGGGTAAATTACCAAGTGTGGACTTTGGGCTAAGCAGAAGGAAATTAAAGACTGACAGTGCTTCCAGGAAGAGTCTATCTCAAAAAAACCTTTATAGCCACCAGCTACAGAAAACAACAACAACAAACCCTGGTGGAAAACTGCAGTAGTGCAAAGCATGCAGGTTGGCATAGTGCCGTCTGACAGTTCCTGGCAATGAGGGCATGTACAGCAGGCCAGGTGAATCCTGTGGGAATGGAGTTGTTCCCACACCAATGCAACCTCAGATTTAACAAAAGCCACCCAGCACCTGAAAGCACAGCATCCCCTTTCAGCGAATGTCACCATTAACAGCAGCCGATGGAAGATGAGTGAAGCTGGAGTTAAGTGTCAGTAAAACCCAGAGAAAGGACAGAGTAAACCATGAGTAAAGTGAGGGTAAACATTGAGTAAATTGTGAGTAAAACCCGGAGTAAAGAAAACCCAGAATAAAATCAGCAGTGCGGTGTGGGTACACCTGGAGTAGAATAAGAATAAACCCAAATAAAATGGAGTAAATCCAGTGTAAAGTGTGTGTAAACCTGGTGTAAAGTGTGAGTAAAACCAGAAGGAAAGTAAGGGTAAACCTGGAGTAATGTGTGAGATAACCCAAAGAAAATAGTGAGTAAATTCAGAGTAAAGTGTTAGTAAAGCTGGAGTAATCTGTGTGTAAACCCAGAGTAAAATGTGAATGCACCCTAAGAAGAGTAGAAGTAAACCTCATGAAAAGTGTGTAGACTCCCTCTGTTAGAGTCATCTCAGTCTTCCTGCAGTAATCCCGCTGTCTTGTGGAGACCATGATGAAGCCTGTGGTCTCAGACTGCCATGAGGAAAGACGGTGAGTAAGGAAAGGACAAGATAAGGATTAACTCTTGTTTAGGAATGTAGATAAGCAGGATGTGTGGTCAGATAAGAAAAAGGGCATCTGGAAACTCTGTTGACACAAGGAATTGGTCAGGATGGGATTACTTCTGTCAGAGACAATGGGTCTTCTCCCATGCAAAGGAGACCCCCCACTGCTCATGGCGGGGGGGGGGGGGGGGGGGGGGGGGGGGGGACGGGGGGGGGGGGGGGGGACAGGACCATATGTTGATAAGTCAGGAATGTACTGAATATGCAGGTGAATTCCACTGATTGTGTATTCGTTCGGCCTATATCTGTACCAAGCTTCTTCCTTACGGGGTGCAAGTTTGGAGGAGCTATCCCCCTTGCACCCAGCTTGGCGCCAAATGCTGAATAAAACATACCTGCTTTATAACCTAACTCTGGGTTATAGAGTTTGATTCCGCGAGTCAACGGTCTCCTGAGCCAAGAGGGACAACAATTACACACCCTGCCACTCTGCTTCCCACAGCTGCAGCACCGTAAAGGCAGCGTGGGCTGTGCTCCCACTTCTCAGCGGGCAGCAACAACCCACTGTGCTCTGTGGCCCGAAGCGAGCCTCCCCCGAGTCTATTGAAACATTATCACCATGGGTCAAGTGTCGAGGTTAAGGGTGGGCAGTGCCAGCCTCACCCTGCTGGCTCAACAGCCTTCCTACAAGCTACCAGCCTATCAGCACAAGTGCAGCACTGTTGCTGGCTGAAAAAAAAGCCTACCCTGAAAGCAAACTACCTGAGGGCTTACTCACACTTTACTCCAGGTTTTTGCTTGCACTTTACTCCAAATTTTACTTGCTCTATACATCTTACACAACGAGCTCAGATGAGGAACCTCAGCCATCCAGGAATCCTAGCACTGATCATGGACTGGCCTGAAGGTAAAAAGTTTGGAACATCACCAGCAGAAGTATTGCATGCTAAAGAGGCCCCACCATACAATGAACTACCAGAAAATGAAAAGAAATATGCCCTGTTCACAGATGGATCGTGTCATATTGTGGGGAAGCATCACAGATGGAAATCTGCTGTGTGGAGCCCCACACGACAAGTTGCAGAGGCCACTGAAGGGAAAGGAGAATCAAGCCAATTTGCAGAGGTAAAGGCTGTCCAACTGGCCTTGGATGTTGCTGAACGGGAGAGGTGGCCAATGCTTTATCTTTACACTGACTCATGGATGGTGGCAAATGCCTTATGGAGGTGGTTACAGCAGTGGGAGCAAAATAACTGGCAGTGGAGGGTAAACCTATTTGAGCTGCTGAACTGTGGAAAGACACTGCTGCCCGAATAAAGGATATGGTTATAAAGGTGCCCATGTGGATGCTCATGTGCCCAAGAGTTGGGCTACTGAAGAACAGCAAAATAACCGTCAGGTAGACTGAGCTGCCAAAACTGAGGTGGCTCAAATAGGCCTGGACTGGCAGAACAAGGGTGAATTATTTCTGACTCGATGGGCTCAGGAGACCTCAGGCCATCAAGGAAGAGATGCAACATATAAGTGAGCTAGAGACCGAGGGGTGGACTTAACTATGGATGCTATTGCACAGGTTATTCATGACTGTGACATATATGCCATAATTAAACAAGCCAAGAGGATGAAAACTCTCTGGGGGGAGGGGCGATGGCAAAAGTATAAATATGGGGAGCTGTGGCAGACTGATTCTATCACCTTGCCACGATCCCGCAGTGGTAAGTGTTATGTGCTTACCATGGTGGAGGCAACCACTGGGTGGCTTGAAACATATGCAGTACCCCATGCTACAGCCCGAAACACCTTATTGGGTCTGGAGAAACAAGTCCTGTGCAGACATGGCACCCCAGAAAGAACTGAGTCAGATAACGGGACTCATTTCAAAAATTCTCTTGGAAATACTTGGGCCTAAGATCATGGCATTGAGTATCACAGAATCACAGAATCACAGAATCACTAAGGTTGGAAAAGACCTACAAGATCATCCAGTCCAACCATCCACCCATCACCCATGGTTCTCACTAAACTATATCCCTCAACACAACATCCAATCGTTCCTTGAACAGCTCCAGGGTCGGTGACTCCACCACCTCCGTGGGCAGCTCATTCCAGTGCCTGACCACCCTTTCAGAGAAGTAGTATTTCCTAATATCCAGTCTGAATCTTCCCTGGCGCAGCTTGAAACCATTCCCCCTAGTCCTATCACCAGTTACTCGAGAGAAGAGGCCGACCCCCAGCTCGCTACAACCTCCCTTCAGGTAGTTATAGAGAGCAATAAGGTCTCCCCTGAGCCTCCTCTTCTCCAGACTGAACAATCCCAGCTCCCTCAGCCGCTCCTCATAAGGCCTGTGCTCCAGACCCCTCACCAGTTTTGTTGCCCTTCTTTGAACACGCTCCAGAGCCTAGAGTAGATTTATCATATCCCTCATCATGCACCAGCTTCTGGTAAAATTTAATGTTGCAGTGGGTTGTTAAAAGCCATGTTGAGAGGAATGGATTGTGGAACATTTAAGCACTGGGAGAAGCATTTGGCAGAAGACACCTGGTTGGTCAATACCAGAGGAGCTATCAATTGTGATGGTCCTACCCAATCCAGCTCCCTATGTACTGTAGAGGGAGATAAAGTCCCTGTTGTACATGTAAAGAGCATGCTGGGAAAAGCAGTTTGGGTTCTTCAAGCTTCTGGAAAGGGCAGACCTCTCCGTGGTACTGTTTTTACTCAGGGACTAGGTCCACTTGGTGGGTGATGCAGAAAAACAGGGGTGTTCAATGTCTACCACAAGGAAATTTGATGTTGGGGGAGTGCAGTCAGTAATTCTATGTATATACATGTATATAGACGTGTGTGTGTGTAATGCATTTTAATCATTGTTTGTTTGTTTATATATATATATATATTAAGAATGATGTAGTGATCTAGAGTAAGGAAATGTCATTGTTTTGTGTTTTTTGGTTTTCGGTATTCCATATCATAACATCATGTAGTGCACTGGGAGTTAAAGTGTTAATGCTCCAATTCCAGGTACCAATTCCTATACATCACAGAAGTTGTGGGATCTGGCCCTTCCAGGTGGGGCGGTCTCTTACTGCCTTCCAGTGGGTGCTGGAGGGTGCTTTCCTAGCCGTTCCAAGCTTTCCAGGTTTGACTCGGTCTCAGGAACTCTCCTATCTTATTTGATTCATTAGTCTCAGCTTCAATTGGATTGCATTATATTGTGTTATCTTGCATTCCGATATCATAGTTAGTAAAATAAGTTTTCCTCCATAGATTGTTGCTGCTGTTTTTTTTTTTTTCCCTCCTTGAGCCTGGCTCCCATCTCCCTATCCCTTTTCCCTTTTCCTTCCCATTTTGTGGGGCTAAGGGGGGCGAGGGGGGACTACTGCCCCATGTCACAGGCATAGATTGATCTAGTTAACTCTGTGACAGCAAGGAAAGAATAAAGTGCTTTTTGCCTCAACCCAGGAATTGTTTCCTCCCACATCCTGTTGAGGAGGGACAGAGACAGAGCAGCATAGGCGGCATCTGGGAGCCAGGCAAGGTGAGCACAGCACAGTTGGGCGCTGAGTTCCAGGCTGATTATGAGGTGCCTCATACAGCTCTCAGTCGGTCCCGTTCTGAGTCCAGGATATGGACTGGGCCTGGCTGCCCATTCCCCAGTGAAGGCACTGAGCTCAGGGGGAATGTGGAATGGTCCCATTTCAGTCCTCAGCCCTCAGCAGATACAGTGAAAAGTGCTGCTGGGAATCACTGGCATGAGGTCTGGGTCTGGTGGTAGCTTCCTTGTCAGTGTCTCCTTTTTGTTCACACAACAGAAAGCTTTGCTGGATCTGTGCCCTGAGGCACCCTGCTTCATGGCCCTACAGGCATGGGGGTGGCCTCCGAGGCCCCAGGATCACCTCTGCCAGCTCCCTTCTCTTGTGGGCTCTCAGAGGCTGCTGTTCTTGCATGGTCACAACCAGACCCTGGTGCTCCATCTGTCCCCCAGCACACTCATCTTGTACCAGGGTTGATTTTAGGGTAATGGTCAACATGAGGGTTGGGAGAGGACTTCTGCCTGGGACAGGAACTGAGCAACAGCAGCAAGATCATATGGGTCCTGGTCGTACTTGATTCTACAGGGAAATTTCAAGAGCATATCAACTCTCGTCAGACCCCATCCCTCCTCTGATCTGTTTGGCCATTGATGGCTGTCTCTGTGCTGGTCATGATGATCAGAGTGGGCAGCAGACCCAAGTGGATAGAAATGAGTGTTGATAAATCCTCTCCCTGGGAGTCTGTGGGTGTGCAAAATGCTTGGAATGACAATGGATCATTTCCAAAGGCACTGTGTATGCACAGATATGCCTGAGGAATCTTCCTCCAGCCTCCTGTCCTGGATCCGCAGCATCCCCACTGCCTCCACAGTGCCTGCTGGCATCTCATTGCCCTGCAGATACAGAAGGATAACACAGAGGCTGTGGGAGAGTCAGCACTGACCCAGAGTTCATATGGGCTCCAGGAGAAAGAGAGCAGGGTGATGCCTCAGTAGGAATGCTAGGAAGCCAAACACTTGTAGAGGAAAATGATAACCACTAATGATAATTACACACACACACATATATATGCAAACAGCAAAGAAAAATGTATCTATTAATATAAACAAATATTATAAACATTAAAAATCATAATATAAGCCTGTTACAGGACAGACTTTGAGTCATTTGTAGAGACAGATGAGAAGTTTGTCCCTGCTGAAATGTGTCCATAACATTATTTCCCTCACTGCATTCCTGAGCTCCTGGTTCCTCATGCTGTAAATGAGGGGGTTCATTGTTGGGGGCACCACCGAGTACAGAAATGACACCACCAGGTCCAGGGATGGGGAGGCGATGGAGGGCGGCTTCAGGTAGGCCAAAAAGTCAGTGCTGACAAAGAGGGAGACCACGGCCAGGTGAGGGAGGCACGTGGAGAAGGCTTTGTGCCGTCCCTGCTCAGAGGGCATCCTCAGCACAGCCCTGAAGATCTGCACATAGGTCAAAAGAATGAAAGCAAAGCACCCAAATACAGCAAGAACACTAACCACAATAAATACAGTTTCCCTGAGGTAGTCTGATTCTGAGCAGGACAGCTTGAGGATCTGGGGGATTTCACAGAAGAATTGGTTCACAGCATTGCCTTGGCACAGTGTCTGAGAAAACGTACTGGCAGTGTGCAACAGAGCATAGAGAATGCCAGTGCCCCAGGCAGCTGCTGCCATGGTGGCACAAGCTCTGCTGTCCATCAAGGTCCCGTAGTGCAGGGGCTTGCAGATGGCAACGTAGCGGTCATAGGACATGATGGTGAGAATGCAATACTCTGCTGAGAACAGAAACAAAAAGAAAAAAAGCTGTGTAGCACATCCTGAGTAGGAGATGTGCCTGGTGTCCCAGAGGGCATTGGCCATGGCTTTGGGCAGAGTGGTGGAGATGCAGCCCAGGTCGAGGAGGGCGAGGTTGAGGAGGAAGAAGTCCATGGGGGTGTGCAGGCGGGGGTGGCAGGCTACGGCTGTGCTGATGAGGCCGTTGCCCAGGAGGGCAGCCAGGTAGATGCCCAGCAAGAGCCAGAAGTGCAGGAGCTGCAGCTGCCGCGTGTCTGCCAACGCCAGCAGGAGGAACTCGCTGATGGAGCTGCTGTTGGGCATCTGCAGTTCCTGGGCATGGAGTCCTGTGCACAGTGCAGAAGATAATGACATGTCAAGAACATTCTCACAGACACTCTCCCTACTATATTATAAAACATTTTCTTTCTGCTGGGAAAATGTTCATTTAGCTCCATTACTTGAATTTAATTTCATGAAGTTCAGCATTACGTGAGAAAAAAAAGCTTAAGGAGCTTTTGACTTCCTCTCATTTTCCAATCTTAGCCCATTCTGGATATTTTCATCTATTTCTATGTCTTATATCTTTACCCCAATTGCTCTTACAGCATCCAACACCAACCTCTCTGCACTTCAATTTCTGTTAGAGGAAGCTGCCTGTTTGCAGGATATGTGCATTATCAGTGTCTGCAGAAAACAACAATAATTTCAACTGGTTCCATCCTTCAAGAAAGGAGAGGCTGAAACCACATTCTGTGTGACTGTTCACAATGCAAGTGATTGAGAAAAGTACAATTCAGGAGTCTCAGAGCTGTGTTCAAAGTTGACAGCCCCTTTTTGATTTCTACCTTCAGTTCTTTCCACTTCCCTGAGAACAGGAAAAGGAAAATCCCTACCTTGCTCCTCCTCCTGCAAATTGCCCTTAGAAACACCCTGTGGAGCAGAATAGCTGTGATCCACCTATCCCAGGCAGCAGATCTGTCACTAGAAGGCCCCTGCCCTTCCATGCCAAGGGGCTCCTTCCCCCCACACGTCTCCCCGCAGCGCCCTGGGCAGCTCCCCAGGCAGGCTGAGTGCTGAGTGCTGAGTGCTGAGCGCTGAGCGCTGAGTGCTGAGTGCTGAGTGCTGAGTGCTGAGCCTGGCAGGCGGCAGAGTCCCTGCCCCGGCACGCAGCCTCTGGGGCACAGCAGGGACCTGCTCTGCAGGACAGCCCTGGGCACCCGGCTGCAGCCCCGGCTGCACAGCCTGCAGCCATCCTGGCACAGGCAGCTCTCAGGGCTGTGCTCTGACGCTGCAGCATGAAAGCCCTCAGCTGGAGCAGGTCTTAATCCACAATAAAGAAACGGAGTTTATGCCACCAGACCTGCAATGGGATGTCCCAAATTTAGTGATCCCTGCAGTAAAAGCCACTACGTTGCCTGCAGCGAGAGACTTACCTTTTCAAGTGCTGTCAGCAGTGCTTCTCCAGTGAGCTCACAGCCTAACGTGCCACACGGCCTGTAAGCTCTCTTTCTTCTGTTCTGTCACCTGCAGATCATGTCCCCAGCCCTGCTGTGTGCTGCACAGGAGCTGCTCCTGGGCACAGCTGTCTCCCTGCAATGCTGCCCACTTCTATAAGCTCCCTGTGTCCCAGGAGCCCGGCCCAGCTCAGCAGCCGAGGATGTGATTTCATTCTCTCCCTGGAGATATCCATGTTTCTCCTGAGCTGACAGCTCTTCCAAGGCATCAGGGTCATCACTACAAAATGTATTTCTGTACGTCAGCTCAATTAATCAACACATCCACTGGATTCCAGAAGCATGGTTGTTCCTACAAGAAGAAATTTGACCATGAGAGAAACAAATGGCAAATCTGGAAATTTCTGCTCATGACCTGTAAGTGCAGTCATAACATTACAGAATCACAGCATGGCTTCGGTTGGAGGAGACTTTAAAGGTCACTTAATTCCAAGCCCTCAGCTATGGACCAGGTTGCCAACCATGAGATCAGGCAGTCCAGCATCCAATCCATCCTGACCGTGAATTCCTAACACAATTTAAAAGCCATTTCAATTTGTCCAATTACTATCAGGCCATCACATCCTAACCCTAAAATTAGGCATCTCATCAGCTGATGGAAACCCTGGGGATGAAATAGCATCAGTTCCTCACAAAAATTGTGGATGTCTGGAGTCATCTTAGCTGAGTTCAGATGTGCTCACTGAAGTGTTTGTGTGTGAGCCCCTCATCTGAATCCTTGGTCTTTATTCAACAGGGACTGCACTGCTCACACACAGACACTCAGTGATGACCAAGGTGCCTGGGGTGATCCTAGCTGTGTGCCAGTGCTTGTAAACTGTGGTGGAAAATCTGTGAGACAGACGGTTCCTTCCTGAGCATCAGCTGAGGGCCAGAAGGGAGGTATTCCTGGCCATCTAAATGCCACCACAGCCCTGTGCTTGGGGCACCCACTGTGCCTTTTCACCTGTCCCCATGGAGCATGTTGTGTCGTTCTGCTGACCAAATGGATGAGCTCAGAACACAAGAGCCAGATCTTCCTCTCTGCTCCATCTGTGGCAAACTCTAGAGTTCAAGACATTGCAAAGCTATGACACATCTACATTCTTTCACTGATGACACCTTATTAGTTTGCTCTGGGCTCTCATGTGAATGGCATCAGAAGAAATCTAGGGTCATACCAGTTCCCAGTTGGCAGGAAGCTGGTGAACATTGTTTCAATTTTAAAGAAAAGTAAGAAAGAAGACCCCGCCAATGATGGACTTGTCAGTCTCACTTCAGTGCCTGTTAAAATTATGGAAAAAAAATGATACTGGGAGTTATTGAAAAACACCTGAAGGACAATTCTGTCATTGGCACAGCCAACACAAGTTCATGAGTGGAAGGTCCTGTTAAAGTTAACGTCCTTTTATGACAAGGTCACCTGTGTTGATGATGAAGGCAAGCCAGCTGATGTTATCCTTGAGGATTTCAGTAGAACTTTTGATACTCTTTCTCACAGAATTTGTCTGGACAAATTTTCCTGCATATTGCTAGACAGGCACATAATATTGTGTGTGAGCAGTTAGCCAACGGGTCAGACCCAGAAGGTTATTGCAAATGGGGTTCCATCAGGCTGGCAGATGGCCCCTAGTAGAATTCCCTAGGGCTCAATTTGGGACCACTTCTCTATAATGTTTTTGTGAATGACATGCATGTAGGGCTAGAAGATGTTTTGAGGAAGTTTGCTGATGGTACCGAATTGGGTGGAGCTGTTGCCTCCATTGAGGGTGGAGAGGACTTGCAGAGAGGTGTGCTCAAGTTAGAGAATTGGGTAAGCACAAAATGCAGATGAAGTATAACAAAAACAAGTGTCTGATTCTGCACCTGGGTAGGGGCAACCTGGGACATACACACTGACTGCATATCGGATACTGGAGAGCAGTCTGACTGAAAGAGATTGGGGGTCCTGATCAACATCAAATGGAGCTTAGTCAGCAGTGTGCCCAGGCAGCCAGGAAGGCCAACTGTCCCCTGGGGTGCACTGAGTATGGCATTGCCAGCTGGAGGAGGGAAGGGATTGCCCTGCTCTGCTCTGCACTGCTGCAGCCTCACCCGGAGCACTGGGTGCACTTCTGGGGACCGCAGAACGTAAAGGACATAAAACTATTGGGACTATCCAAAGAACAGCACCAGAACTGAGAGATCTGAAGTTCAAAGTTTCATTGGGATTGACTGCTTGTTCAGTCTGGGCCCTTCTCACATCCCACATCCTCTGATGAGACACACTGCCCACATGGGACTTGGGCCTCATGGCATCCTTGCACTCCATGCAGAGTCTGGCAGCTGCTGTCCCTTTCTCTTTCATTTGACATCAGACAAACCTCCATCCCACTGCCCAGGAAGGGCCCTGAGCCAGCATGAGCTTGATGTGAGTTTGTGTGAGCCCAGAGTCATGAATATTTTAAGGAAATCGTTTTAAAGGTGCAGGAGCTGACCATCCCCATGTCACGGAAGATGAGCCGACGGGCAAGGAGGCCGGGCTGGCTGAACAGAGACCTTTGGCTGGAACTCAAGAACAAAAGGAAAGTTTATGGTCTCTGGAACTGTGGGCAAGCTACTTATGAGGAATACAGGTATGTAGTGAAGCTGTGCAGGGAGAAAATTAGAAAGGACAAAGCGCAGTTAGAACTGAGCTTGGCCACTAAGGTAAAGGAAAACAGTAAATGCCTTTATAAACACATTAATAGCAAAAGGAAGGCTAGGGAGAATCTCCATCCCTTGTTGGATGCCAAGGGCAACCTGGTCACCAAGGATAGGGATAAGGCTGAGGTACTTAATGCCTTCTTTGCCTCAGTCTTTAATAGTAAGACTTGTTACTCCCTGGGAACACAGCCCCCTGCACTGGTAGATAGGAATGGGGAATAGAATAAGCCCTTCATGATCCATGAGGAGATAGTTTTGGACCTGCTGTGAAAGCTGGATGCTTACAAGTCCATGGGACCAGAAGGATTGCGCCCTAGAGTGCTGAGGGAGTTGGCAGATGTGATTGCCAAGCCACTGTCCATCATTTTTCGGCAGTCCTGGCTAACTGGGGGTGTCCCGTGGATTGGAAACTGGCAAATGCGACGCCCATCTTCAAAAAGGGCTGGAAAGACGATCCTGGTAGCTACAGGCCTATCAGTCTCACCTCGGTGCCCGGGAGGGTTATGGAACGGATAATCTTGGGAACCATCATGGACCAATTAAAGGTCAACCAGGGGATCAGGCCCAATCAGCATGGGTTTACGAATGGTAGATCCTGTTTTACAAACCTGATTTCATTCTATGACAAGTTGACCTGCTTAGTGGATGAGAGTCAGGCTGTTGATGTGGTCTACCTGGACTTCAGTAAGGCCTTTGACAGTGTTCCCCATAACATTCTCGTGGAGAAGCTGGCTGCCCATGGTCTGGATGGGTGTACGTTCTGCTGGGTGAAGCACTGGCTGGATGGCCAGGCCCAAAGAGTCGTCAATGGAGTTGAATCTAGCTGGCAGCTGGTCACGAGAGGTGTCCCCCAAGGCTCAGTACTGGGGCCTCTTCTGTTTAACATCTTCATTGTTTATCTTGATGAGGGGATTGAGTGCACCCTCAGTAAGTTTGCAGACGAGGGAGGGAGTGTTGATCTGCCAGAGGGGAGAAGGGCACTGCAGAGGGACCTGGACAGACTGGATCGATGGGCCAAGGTTAATGGCATGTGTTTCAATAGGGCCAAGTGTCGGGTCCTGCATTGTGGTCACAACAACCCCAGGCAAACCTACGGGCTTGGGAAGGTGTGGCTGGAAAGCTGCCTGATGGAAAGGGACATTGGTGTTCTGATGGACAGTCAGCTGAACATAAGCCAGCAGTGTGCCCTGGTGGCCAAGAAAGCTGCCATTCAAAAATGAGCCCAGAAAAAACGAAGGTGTCATCAGTGAAAGAATGTAGGTGTGTTACAGCTTTGTAATGCCTTAAGCTCCAGAATATGCAATAGATGGGGAATAGAGAAAGATCTGACTCTTCATCTGGTGAGCTCATCCATTTGGTCAGCTGAATAACGCTGCATGCTCCATGGGGAGAGGTGAAAAATGACACTCTCAGGTGCCCATTACTGGCAGATCTGATGTCATTTAGGATGGACAAGAACACTCCCATTCCCTGTCTGCCCCCAACTGGTGCTCAGGAAGGAGGTTGCTCTCTCAGAGGTTGTCAACCACAGCTTGCAGGCACTGTTGCACACATCCAGGAGCCCCACAGGCACCTTGGTCATCATGGAGTGCCTGTGTGTGCGAGCAAGCAGCTTCCCACTGAAGGAAGACCAGGGGCTCACATATGCAGGCAACTCATTGTGCACATCTGATCTGAACCAAGAGGAGTCCAATCTCCCATGGGTCTGTGGGGAATTGAACTTCTTTTCAACCCCGGCTTTTTCATCTGGAGATGAGACACCTGCACTGATTGCCTCAGCTGAATGACTGCTCTGTGCAGGGGAAGTCAGAGGATCCCTGTCCTTGTCTATGTGTCCTTTTAGTTAAGAGCCATGAGCAGTGGTTTCCAGATGAGGCATTTACAGCTCTGCTAGGCAAGCACGATCTGTTATGACCAAAGATGCTTCTGGAATCTGTCTACTCGTGATTAATTCATCTGACTTCAAAGTTTGTTTTGCAGAGATGACCCTGTTGTCTATTAGGAGCTGCCAGCCCCACATTCCCAAGGACATCTCCAGGGAGAGCAGTGAGGAAGAGAAAATGACATCCTCTGCTGCTGAGCTGGGCTGGGCTCCTGGGACACAGGGACAAGTGGGCAGTGCTGCAGAGAGACAGCTGTGCCCAGGAGAAGATCCAGGGCACCATGCAGCAGGGCTGGGAGCATGATCTGTGGATGAGAGGGAGAGAAGGTAGAGAGCTTACAAGCTGTGTGGAGTGTGAGCAGGCTGTATGCTCACTGCAGGAGCGTTGCTCACAGTCTTTGAGAAGGTAAGCCTTTTGCTACAGGCAATGCAGCTACGTTTTCCTGGGACATGCCAGTGCAGATCTGGATGAAGACACTCTGTGTTTCCTTATTGTGGAGAAAGACCTGCTCCAATTGAAGGCTTTCATGCTGCAGCATCAGAGCACAGCCCTGAGGGCTGCGTGTCCCAGGACGGCTGCAGGCTGTGCAGCCGGGGCTGCAGCCAGGTGCCCAGGGCTGTCCTGCAGAGCAGGTCCCTGCTGTGCCCCAGAGGCTGTGTGCCGGGGCAGGGACTCTGCCGCCTGCCAGGCTCAGCACTCAGCACTCAGCACTCAGCACTCAGCACTCAGCACTCAGCACTCAGCACTCAGCCTGCCCGGGGAGCTGCCCAGGGTGCTGCAGGGAGACGTGTGGGGGGAAGGAACCCCCCAGCAGGGCAGGGGATAGAAATCTGAAAGGAGATGTGAAATACGAACACATCTCTGAGCATCCTGAATTGTACCTTTCTCAATCTGCTGTTATGCGAACCATCTCTTAAAGTGCTTTAAACCTCTCCCCTCCCAAAGGACAGCACCAGCTGAAATTATTATCTTTTTCTGCTGAGATGAATAATGCACTAATCCTGCAAACAGGCAGCTTTCTCTAAGAGAAATTTAAGTGCACAGATGTTGGGGTTGGGGGCTCTGAGTGCAGACAGGATTGAGATATGAGGCATGGAAATTGCTCAGAGGAGGAAAATATCCAGGAGGCTGGGATATGATTAGGGAATGAGAGGAAAGTAAGAGCTCCTTCAGCTTCTCCTTCTTAATGGATGGTGAAGCTCATTAAAGTAAATTCAAGTTATGGAGTTAAACAAACATTTTCCAAAGAGAAAGAAAAACTGTTATAGTTCGGACAGAGGAGTGTCTCTGAATAATGTCTTGACTTGTCATTATCTTCTGCACTCTGCACATGACTCCTGTGCCCAGGACCTGCAGATGCCCAACAGCAGCTCCATCAGCGAGTTCCTCCTGCTGGCGTTGGCAGACACGCGGCAGCTGCAGCTCCTGCACTTCTGGCTCTTGCTGGGCATCTACCTGGCTGCCCTCCTGGGCAACGGCCTCATCAGCACAGCCGTAGCCTGCCACCACCGCCTGCACACCCCCATGGACTTCTTCCTCCTCAACCTCGCCCTCCTCGACCTGGGCTGCATCTCCACCACTCTCCCCAAAGCCATGGCCAATGCCCTCTGGGACACCAGGCACATCTCCTATGCTGGATGTGCTGCACAGGTCTTCTTTTTACTATTATTCTTCTGTGCAGAGTATTTCCTTCTCACCATCATGTCCTATGACCGCTACGTTGCCATCTGCAAGCCCCTGCACTATGAAACCCTTTTAAGCATTAGAGCTTGTGCCAGCATGGCAGCAGCTGCCTGGGGCACTGGGTTTCTCTATTCCCTGCTGCACACTACCAATACATTTTCACTGCCTCTCTGCCAAGGCAATGCTGTGGATCAGTTTTTCTGTGAAATCCCCCATATCCTCAAGCTCTCATGCTCAGAATCTTACCTCAGGGAATTTGGACTTATCACGGCTAGTGTCCTTGACTTATTTGGTTGTTTTTTATTCATTGTGCTGTCCTATGTGCAGATCTTCAGGGCCGTGCTGAGGATGCCCTCTGAGCAGGGACGGCACAAAGCCTTCTCCACGTGCCTCCCTCACCTGACTGTGGTCGCCCTGTTTGTTAGCACTGCCATGTTTGCCTACCTGAAGCCCCCCTCTGTCTCTTCTCCATCCCTGGACCTGGTGGTGTCATTTCTGTACTCAGTGGTGCCTCCAGCAGTGAACCCCCTCATTTACAGCATGAGAAATCAGGAGCTCAAGGGTGCCCTTGGGAAAGTTCTCCATTTTACATTGTTTCTCCATCAAAATGATGTTCATCAGACCCTCAAGACTACAAAGAAGTTAGGGAAAGTGTGATTTAATTGCAATTAAATAATATTCATCGTCAGTTTTTACGTTTACTTATTTTTACTTCCATGTGTTGAACCTATTGTACTTAAGGAACCAGGTTCTATGAATCACAGAATCACAGAATCACAGAATCGTAGGGGTTGGAAGGGACCTCCAGAGATCATCGAGTCCAACCCCCCTGCCAAAGCAGTTCCCTACACCAGGTTGCACAAGTAGGCATCCAGGCGGGTCTGGAATATCTCCAGAGAAGGAGACTCCACAACCTCCCTGGGCAGCCTGTTCCAGTGCTCCGTCACCTCACCGTAAAGAAGTTCTTGCGCACATTGGTGCGGAACTTCCTGTGCTCCAGTTTTCGGCCATTTCCCCTTGTCCTGTCTCCACACACCGCTGAAAACAGTCTAGCCTCGCCACTCTGCCCCCCACACCTTAGATATTTATAGACTTGGATCAGGTCTCCTCTCAGTCTTCTCAAGGCTAAACAGACCCAGCTCCCTCAGCCTTTCCTCATAGGAGAGACGCTCCAGGCCCTCCACCATCTTTGTGGCCCTCCGCTGGACTCTTTCCAAGAGGTCCCTGTCTTTTTTGTACTGCAGAGCCCAGAACTGGACACAGTACTCCAGATGAGGCCTTACCAGGGCAGTGTAGATAAAGAAATCAACAGAGAATCATTTGTTTTGCCTCCCATCCAGTCTGGATCATCAGCAGAAGCTCATGATCTAAGACACAAATGCCACAAGGAGCAGCAGTGTCCCTGAGGCATGTCCGTCACTGCCTGGTGGGGACTTTCTGCGGCCTTTGAATTGTGCTGCTGCTTTCCTGGAGCCACGGCCATGGGCAGCAGCAGGACGTGGTCTTTTCAGTGCTGCTCTCTTTATGTTTCCAACTGTTCTCTTGTGTCCTTGCATTTGTATCAGCTCTCAGTTCTGGTGCAATTGGTGACAGCGCTGTTGTCTCTATGGTGGCATCCCTGTGGCTGCAAGCAGGCAGGCAGTGTGCAGCACTGTGCCACAGCTGGCCTCCCTGCTTGGACCTTCATAAAAGAAGGGGCTGCTCAGGGCAGGGCCAGAAGTCTGAATGCCTCTTACAAAGCTGTGCCAGGAATACAGCCAAAGAGTTGCCCTCGGGAAAGTCCTCTTGCTTTCCTGGGGTTCTGCATGGTTCAAAGTCCCAGGGTGAGGATCAAAGGACGGGCGAGAGCTCCTTTCTTGGTTGTACATGGCCCAGCAAACAGTAACTGGTCTAGAACAGGAGTGTGTGGGACTGTCCCTGCTGCTGTGGGACTGATGGCAGATGCTGTCCTGGACAGGAATCTGAAGCAGTCTGGAATAGCCAGGGGATCTCCAGAGAGTGTAAGAGATGGTTTAAGTGTAAGGCAATGAATGATTCCTTACGCAATAACAGACCACTGTTTCAAAGGAACAGGGAAGCCTGAGGAGCCCACAGACAAATGAAGGCTCTGCAGTGGTGCTGCTGAGCCAGCAGAGCGGATGGAGAGGAACTCAGCAGTAGAGATCCCATCCAGCTGGGCCTGCCTCTCACCCTGAGCAGCACAGGGTCAGCCCTGTGCACCAGGGCACCACAGCTCCCTCACTCTGCAGGGCAGTTCTGCCAGCTCAGGGCCCTGCAGGGAGCTTGGGAAGAGAAGCATGAGGGAACCAGGAGCCGCTGCCAGGCCAGCAAAGACACACTGCCCTGGGCAAGGATCTGTGGAAGTAGGGCTGGGCCTGGAGAAGGGCTATGGAGCATTTCTGTGTGTTCAGCGATGGATGGATGAGAAGGAACATGCTCTGCTTGCCCTCCTGCTGCAGGTGGCTGCACCAGAGAGGACCCGCAGCCAGCACCTGGATGGAGCTCTGCCACCCGCCCTGCCCTCCCCTCTCCAGTGCTGTCACTGCTGATGCACTCCATGACCTCCCAGTGCTGCCGGCCGGCACATCTTCCAGGGGCCATTCAGGTGCTGCAGTGACAGTGCCCTCACATCACCACTCCAGCCACCTGTCCTCAGCCTGCCTCTCCCTTGCTCCTCTGCCCTGTCCTGTCCCTGCTGGGATGAGTGCTGTAGGGATGCGCTTCCTGTCCCCACGTTGACTCCTCCCAGCTGCCAGCCTGGCGGGCTCCTGGGGGTACTGATGTGGACTTGATGGTGTGGAGCAGAGTCCAGGGAGAAAAGGTGATGTGAAGCAGCATTTTTGCAGTGGTGGCCTCCATGTTCATTTGGCAAGTGAGAACTTGTGCTCAGTGTGCTTGTGGCCTGGAGCTTCTACTCCAGCATTATCTGCATTGGTCATGGCACAGGAATGACGTTTCATAGACCAGAGACCTAATTTCTTCCTCATGTTATGTCATAAACCAGTGTCCTTCACTCTGACAGTGTCTGCATTGGCTCATGGATTAAATGAATTAGACCTCTTTTAGTTCTTTGAGTCACAATCCAATGCCTTTTGCTCTCCGCCTCTGTAGCAGATAAATTTTACATACCCTTCATCTGAGGACTGACCTGATGGTTCTTTCCACACTGTTCCTTTTGGATTTCGATTTCTGCCTACAACCTGTTTCCCTTTTCTCAGAATAGGAAAAGGAAAATCCCTTCCTTATCTCTCCTCTTCAAAGTGCCCCTGGAAACACTCTGGCATGCAGTATAGCTGTGATGCCCCTGCCCCAGGCAGCAGCTGTGGCAGCAGAAGGCACGTCCTGCCCTGCTGGGGTGCTCCTTTCCCCCACACGTCTCCCCACAGCGCTCTGGGCAGCTTCCCGGGAAGGCTGAGTGCTGAGTGCTGAGTGCTGAGTGCTGAGTGCTGAGTGCTGAGTGCTGAGCCTGGCAGGAGGCAGAGTCCCTGCCCCAGCACACAGCCTCTGGGGCACAGCAGGGACCTGCTCTGCAGGACAGCCCTGGGCACCCGGCTGCAGCCCCGGCAGAACAGCCTGCAGCCGTCCTGCAACACGCAGCCCTCAGGGCTGTGCTCTGATGCTGCAGCACGGAAGCCCTCGGCTGGAGCAGGTCTTTTTCACTGGTTAAGAAACAGTGTCAGCAGCCTCATCTGCAATGGAATGTCCCATATTTAGTGATCCTTGCAATAAAAGCCACTACACTGCCTGTAATGAGAGACTTACCTTGTCAAGGGCTGTGAGAAATGCTCCTCCAGTGAGATCTCAGCCTGCTAAGATGCCATGCAGGCTGTAAGCTCTCTTCCTTCTCTCTGTCACCTGCAGATCATGCTCCCAGCCCTGCTGTGCTGTGAAGAAGAGCTGCTCCTGGGCACAGCTGTTTTTTTTTTTTTTTGATTGCTGAGGAGACCAGCTTCAGAGTAGGGCTGTTTTTTGAAGGCAGCACAAGCACGCTGCCGGTGCTGGGGGCTGGCAGCTTGTGGGCGGGCTGCTGAGGCAGCAGGGGCTGCAGGGGGGGAGCTAGCCCTTATCTCTTGGCGTGACCTTGTCTGCTCATTGGGGAATTAAAAGCAGCTCTTGGGAGGGCAGAAGCTAGCTTCTTCACATACCTTTCCAGGAGATCAGCTCTCCTTCTGACAGACCTCGAGACCGCAGGTTCAAACATGGTCTCTACCAGACGGCGGGCTTGCCCCAAGAGGACTGTGGCGTCCCAGACAGAGGGCCTGCCGAGAAACGTAGCGGTTCAGGTCTCTGGCTGTAGGGAGTGCCTGAGCCTGCTGCTGCCAGGGGAGAATGGGAAGGATGCCGCTTGTGCAAGGTGTGAGCAGGTAGAGGAGCTGCTCAGCCTGGTGGTGGAGCTTAGGGAGGAGGTAGGGAGATTGAGAGCCATCAGAGAGTGCGAGCGGGAGATAGACTGGTGGTGTGACTCTCTGCGAGAAAGACACGGAGATTGCAACCCCCAAATGGTAGTGGACCCTCTGCCTTGCCGCAGTCAAATTGAGAGAGCTAACTTGAGGGCAGAGGAGGAATGGCAGCAGGTTCCAGCTCGGTGATGCGGGCGACCCCCATCCCGACCTACCTCGGTTCCCCAGGTGCCTCTGTGTAATAGGTTTGAAGCCCTGAAACTGGAGGGTGCGGTGGCTGAGGATGAAGTGGGGGAACTGCCTCCAAGTGTTCCCAAGGAGAGGCGTCCAGCTCCATGCTTAAAGACTGCCTCCTCCGGTAAAGAAAGGAGGGTGATAGTCATAGGAGACTCCCTTCTAGGAGGAACTGAAGGCCCAATATGTCGGCCTGCCCCCACCCGTAGGGAGGTGTGCTGCCTCCCTGGGGCCCGGGTCAGGGATATTTCTAGGAAACTTCCTAGGTTGATCCGCTCCTCTGATTATTATCCCTTATTGATAGTTCAGGCTGGCAGTGATGAGGTCACTGACGGAAGCCTGAGGACTATGAAAAATGACTTTAGGAGACTGGGGAGGTTAGTTGAAGGAGCAGGCGTACAGGTAGTATTTGCCTGTATTCCTACAGTGGCAGGGAAGGATGCTGAGACCACCAGAAAAACACACCTTATAAACGCGTGGCTGAAAGGCTGGTGCAAAAGCAAGAATTTGGGGTTCTTTGATCATGGGGCGGTCTACTCGGCACCGGGCCTGGGGTCTGCTGATGGGTCTCACCTGTCTAGAAGGGGGAAACGGATCCTTGCCCAGGAGCTGGCAGGACTTGTAGAGAGGGCTTTAAACTAGATATGAAGGGGGTAGGGGATAAAACCAGGCCTGCTAGAGATGAGCCTGGGGGAGTGGCGATGGGATTAGGGATGAGGCGAGGGGCTCGGCTGAAGTGCATCTACACCAATGCACGCAGCATGGGCAACAAACAAGAAGAGTTGGAAGCCGTGGTGCGGCAGGCAAGCTATGACCTAGTCGCCATTACGGAAACATGGTGGGACTGCTCCCATGACTGGAGTGCTGCAATGGATGGCTACAAGCTCTTCAGGAAGGATAGGCTAGGAAGAAGGGGTGGTGGTGTGGCTCTGTATGTTAGAGAGTGCTTTGATGTTACTGAGCTTGTGGCTGGGGATGATAAGGTTGAATCCCTATGGGTAAAGATCAGGGGAAGGGCTGACAAGGCAGACATATTGGTGGGCGTCTGCTATAGACCGCCCAACCAGGCTGAAGAGACGGATGAGGTGTTCTATGAGCAGCTGGCAGAAGCTGTGAGACTGCCAGCCCTTGTCCTCATGGGGGACTTCAACTTCCCTGACATATGCTGGGAATACAACGCAGCGCAGAAGAAGCAGTCTAGGAGGTTTCTGGAGTGTATAGAGGATAACTTTCTGATGCAGCTGGTGAGAGAGCCTATGAGAGGAGCTGCCCCGCTAGACCTGCTGTTCGCAAACAGAGAAGGTCTGGTGGAAGATGTGGTGGTCGGGGGCTGTCTTGGACAGAGTGACCATGAGATGGTAGAGTTCTCGATTCTTGGTGGAGCCAGGAAGAAGAACAGCAAAACTGTTACCTTGGACTTCCGGAGGGCGGACTTTGAATTGTTTAGAAGACTAGTAGGGGGAGTCCCCTGGGTTTCGGTCTTAGAGGGTAAAGGGGTCCAAGGCAACTGGTTGCTCTTCAAGAAGGTAGTCTTACAGGCGCAGGAGCGGGCTGTCCCCCTGAGCTGCAAAAAGAGCCGGCGGGGAAGGAGACCGGCGTGGATGAATAGGGAACTATTCTTGAGGCTCCGGGAGAAAAAGAGAATCTACCTCCTGTGGAAGAAGGAACGGGCGACTCAGAAAGAGTACAGAGAAGTTGTTAAGATGTGCAGGGAGAAAATCAGAAAGGCGAAAGCCCAGCTCGAACTCAACCTGGCCGCTGGGATAAAAAGAAACAAGAAACCCTTTTACAAATATATCAACAGTAAGAGGAGGACTAAGGAGAATCTCCACTCTTTACTGGATGAGGCTGGGAATGTGACTACTGAGGATAAGGAAAAGGCAGAGGTCCTGAACGCCTTCTTTACGTCTGTCTTTAAAGGTCAGACCAGTTATCCTCAGGGTACTCCGCTTTTTGACCTGGTAGTCTCGGCTGGGGAGCAGGCTAAACCACCCACGATTCAGGAGGAAACAGTCAGAGACCTGCTACTCCAACTGGACTGTCACAAGTCCATGGGGCCGGATGAGATTCACTCGAGAGTGCTGAGGGAACTGGCGGAGGTGATAGCCGAGCCGCTTTCCATCATCTATCAGCGCTCCTTGTTGACTGGTGAAGTACCGGAAGACTGGAAGCTTGCCGATGTGACTCCCATCTACAAGAAGGGCTGTAAGGAGGACCCGGGGAACTACAGGCCTGTTAGCCTGACCTCGGTGCCGGGGAAGGTTATGGAGCAGATTGTCTTGAGGGAGATCACACAGCAAGTGCGGGGCAACCGGGGGATCAGGCCTAGCCAGCATGGGTTCACGAAGGGTAGGTCCTGCTTGACCAACCTGATCTCCTTCTATGATCTAGTGTCCCGCCTGGTGGATGAGGGAAAGGCTGTTGATGTAGTCTACCTAGACTTCAGCAAAGCCTTTGATACTGTCTCCCACAGTATTCTCCTGCAGAAGCTGGCAGTCCGTGGCTTGGACGGGTACACTCTTGGCTGGGTAAGGAACTGGCTGGAGGGCCGGGCCCAGAGAGTGGTGGTCAATGGAGCCAAATCCAGCTGGTTACCGGTCACGAGTGGGGTTCCCCAGGGGTCGGTGCTGGGGCCTGTCCTCTTCAATATCTTTATTGATGACCTGGATGAGGGCATCGAGTGCACCCTCAGTAAGTTTGCAGATGACACCAAGCTGGCTGGAAGTGTCGATCTGCCTGGGGGTAGCGAGGCCCTACAGAGGGATCTGGACAGGCTGGATAGCTGGGCTGAAGCCAATGGGATGAGGTTTAATAAGACCAAATGCCGGGTCCTACACTTTGGCCACGGCAACCCCAAGCAACGCTACAGGCTTGGGGCGGAGTGGCTGGAAGACTGTGTAGAGGAAATGGACCTGGGGGTGTTGGTTGACGCTCGGCTAAACATGAGCCAGCAGTGTGCCCGGGTGGCCAAGAAGGCCAATGGCATCCTGGCTTGTATCAGAAGTAGTGTGACCAGCAGGAGCAGGGAAGTAATTGTCCCCCTGTACTCAGCTCTGGTGAGGCCGCACCTTGAGTACTGTGTCCAGTTCTGGGCCCCTCACTACAAGAAAGACATTAAGACATTGAGGCCCTGGAGCGTGTTCAAAGAAGGGCAACAAAACTGGTGAGGGGTCTGGAGCACAGGCCTTATGAGGAGCGGCTGAGGGAGCTGGGATTGTTCAGTCTGGAGAAGAGGAGGCTCAGGGGAGACCTTATTGCTCTCTATAACTACCTGAAGGGAGGTTTGTAGCGAGCTGGGGGTCGGCCTCTTCTCTCGAGTAACTGGTGATAGGACTAGGGGGAATGGTTTCAAGCTGCGCCAGGGAAGATTCAGACTGGATATTAGGAAATACTACTTCTCTGAAAGGGTGGTCAGGCCCTGGAATGGGCTGCCCAGGGAGGTGGTGGAGTCACCGACCCTGGAGCTGTTCAAGGAACGGTTGGATGTTGTGTTGAGGGATATAGTTTAGCGAGAACCATGGGTGATAGGTGGATGGTTGGACTGGATGATCTTATAGGTCTTTTCCAACCTTAGTGATTCTGTGATTCTGTGATTCTGTGATTCTGTGCAGCACTGCCCACTTGTTGGAACTCCCTGTGTCCCAGGAGCCCAGAACAGCTCAGCAGCAGATGATGCCATTTCTATCCAACCCACTGATCTCCCCTGAGATGTCCCTGGGTCTCCATGGCCAACAGCTCCTGAAAGACAACAGCATCATGACTGTACTTTCAAATCTTTGTACTGTTCTTTGAATTTACCACCAAACATCCAGTGGACAGTGACTAATTCCAGACATACTGTTAGTCCTACCAGAGTGTGATTGCTAAAACAAAAAGGGCACACAGACCAGGACAGGGAGGGGTGGACTACCCCGGGCCAGGGCACTGATACAGCTGAGGCAGTGCAAGCACCTCATCCCTACATGGAAACCCAGCAACTGAAATGGGACTCAGCTCCCCACGGACCAACAGGAGCTGGGATTCCTCTGGTTGAGTTCAGGCATGCACAAGGAGTTGCCTGCATGTGAGCTCCTGCTCTGAGTCCTTGGTCCTTCAGCAGGGAGTCAGTTGCTCACACACAGACCCTGGGTGATGACCAAGGTGCCTGGGGTGCTCCTGGATGTGTGCTAGTGCTTGGGAAGTGTGTGGGAAATCCCTGAGATAGACACCTCCTTCCTGAGCATCAGCTGAGGGCCAGAGAGGGGATGGAGATATACTTGGCCATCCTGTACAACAACAGACCCCTTTGGTTAGGGCACCTGAGTGTGCCTTTTTTACTCATCTCCATGGAGCATGCAGTTATGCAGTTGGCAAAAGAGATGAGCTCTCAAAAGAAGAGGCACATCTTCCTCTGTTCTCCATCTGCTGCCTATTCTGGAGCTCAAGGCACTACAGAGCTGACACACATCTTTGTTCTTCATCTGAAGAAACCTCAGTTTTCTATGTGCTCTCATGTGAATGGCATCAGAAGCAGCCTAGTGTCACGCCAGTTCCCTGGGCTGTCCAGCACACTCACATGCAGCTGCAAATGCAGCTCAAGGCCTTCAGGAAAGCCATGCCCTCAGAGTGCCTGTGCTGCTTGGACAACTCCAAGCCTCACAATGAGTCCGATGCCTGTGTGCCACCTTCTGAACACAAATACCATAGATGCGCTCCTCAGCCATGTTAAATCTAATGATGTTTCCCAATTGGCACGTGTTTTGCACTATTGAAAACACCAAAATATGATGAGCCGGAAATTTTTGTGCCGTCTCAGGCTTGAGCTCTTGTTTGGACCACAGAGACACAATCATATGGCTTCCACAACTGGACTGCAGCACAAGGAGGATACAGAGTCTTTACAGCGGATGGGTGAGGAGACAAGGAAGGACGACTGCCCTCTGTGAGAGTGCACTGAGCTCTTCCTGGGGATGGCAGAGCAGTCAGGTCAGAGCAAATGGAAATGGCAAACAGAGGAACCACAGAATCACAGAATTACCAAGGTTGGAAAAGACCTTCGAGATCATCCAGCCCAACCATCCACCAATTTCCAGTAGTACTCACTAAACCATGTCTCTCAATACAAAATCCAAACGTCCCTTCCACACCTCCAGGGTCAGCGACTCCACCACCTCCCTGGGCTGCCCATTCCAGTGCCTGACCACTATTCCAGAGAAGTAGTATTTGCTAAAGTCCAGCCTGAATCTCCCTTGGCGCAACTTGAGGCCATTCCCTCTAGTTCTATCACCAGTTACACGAGAGAAGAGGCTTACCCTCAGCTCACTACAACTTCCTTTCAGGTAGTTATAGAGAGCAAAAAGGACTCCCCTGAGCCTCCTGTTCTCCATACTAGATCCCTTACCAGATTCACTGCCCTTCTATGGACATGCTCCATGGCATCAAATCTTCCTTGCAGTGAAGGGCCAGAAAGTGAACACAGCACTCAAATTGTGGCCTCACCAGTGCAGAGTACAGAGGGACAATGACTTCCCTACTCCTGCCAGCAATGCTATTCCTGATACAAGCCAAGATGCCATTGGCCTTCTTGGCCACCTGAGCACACTGCTGGCTCATGTTCCGATGAGCATCGACCAGTACCCCCAGGTCCATTTACTCTATGCAGTCTTCCAGCCACTCTGCCCCATGCCTGTAGCATTGGCTGGGGTTGCTGTGGCCAAAGAACAGGACCCTGCATTTGGCCTTGTTTTACTTCATCCCATTGGCTTCAGCCTGTCCAGATCCCTCTGAAGGGCTCTGCAACCCCCAGGCAGATCGACACTTCCTGCCAACTTGGTGTCATCTGCAAGTCATGGATAATGGCAAATGCCTTATGGGGGTGGTTACAGCAGTGGGAAAAAAGCAGCTGGCAACAGAGAGGTAAACCTATATGGGCTGCTGAACTGTACAAAGAATTGCTGCTCAAATAAAGAATATGGTTGCAAAGGTGTGCCATGTGGATGCCCAGGTGCCCAAGAGTCGGGCTACTGAAGAATAACAAAATAACCATCAGGTAGACCGAGCTGCCAAAACAGAGGTGGCTCAAATAGACTTGGACTGGCAGAAAACAAGGGTGAATTATTTCTAGCTCAGTGGGTCCATGAGGCCTTGGGCCATCAAGGAAGAGATGCAACATACAAATGGGCTAGAGACATGCGCCACAATTAAACAAGACAAGAGGATGAAACCTCTCCGGGGGAAGGGCGATGGCAGAAGTATAAATATGGGGAGGCATGGCAGGTTGATTATATCACCTTGCCACGATCTGCAGTGGTAAGTATTATGTGCTTACTATGGTGGAGGCAACCACTGGGTGTCTTGAAAGATATGCAGTACCCCATGCTACCACCTGAAACACCTTATTGGGTGTGGAGAAACAAGTCCTGTGGCGACATGGCACCCCAGAAAGAATTGAGTCAGATAACGGGACTCATTTCAGAAATTCTCTTGTAAATACTTGGGCCAAGGATCATGGCATTGAGTGGATTTATCATGTGCCCTACCATGCACCAGCCTCTGGTAAAGCTGAACAGTACAGTGGAGTATTAGAAACCATATTGAAAGTAATGGATATTGGAATATTTAAGCACTGGGAGAAGCATTTGGCAGAAGACACCTGGTTGGTCAATACCAGAGGATCTATCAATCGTGATGTTCCTACCCAATCCAGCTCCCTACATACCGTAGAGGGAGATAAAGTCCCTGTTGTACATGTGAAGAGCATGTTGGAAAAAGCAGTTTGGGTCCTTCCAGTCTCCAGAAAGGGCAAACCTCTCCTGTTTTTGCCCTGGAACTGGTAATGGAGAAATATGGGGATGTTCAGTGTCTACCACAAGGGAATGTGATGTTGGGGGAGTGTAGTCAGTAATTCCATATGTATATATGTATGTAGACGTGTGTGTGTAATACATTTTAATCACTGCTTGTTTGTATATATGTATATACATTAAGCATGATGTAGTGATGTAGAGTAAGGGGTGGAATGTCATGGTTTTATGATTCTTGCTATCAGTTGTGGGAATACAAGAAAAACTGTTCTGAGCAGAAGCTGTGGAGCAAGATAAACAGCATGAGAACCAAGGACACCTCTAGAAGAAGAGAGAACATCTCACGGCTCTGACTGGATAAGCGCCTGTGTGAATGGTTGAAGAGTGTTTTGTAGAATGCTCTGTTGACATGTAAAGGTGGATGGGAAAGTTGTAGGGGTGGATAGGAAAGCTAGAAAAAGAAAACTTGTGAAGGTATATAAGTGATGTGAGAACTTGTAATAAACGATTTGGATCATTCACATCTGAGTCCGTGCATCACACGCTGCAATCAGTATTCCACATCATAACATCATGTAAAGCATCATTAACATCATGTAAAACAGGTAATTAAGAGTTAATGCTCCAGTTCCATGGACTGACAACTGTCTGGATACCTGGTTCTCAGAAGAGAAGAAGAACTGCAAATCCCAGGGGAATTTGCATTCAGAGGGGAAGATCAGCCATGGGAAGAAGTCACGGGATCTCTCCCTCTCCCGCTGCCTGGCAGTGTTGTGGTGCTCCCCAGCCTTGCGCCTTCAGTTCTAAGTGGAATGTTCAATTTCAGACACTCTCTTATGTTATTTGATTTATCCCCCTCAATTTCAATTAGATTGTGTTATATATTGTGTTATCTTGCATTCTGATATCATATTTAGTAAAATTAAGTTTTCCTCCTTAGATTGTTGCAGCTGTTCTGTTTTGGGGCCCAGCTCCCATATCCCAACCTTTCTTCTTTTCCCTTCCCATTTTGGCTCCAGGGGACCTACAGGCCTGCTGCCCCCTGTCACAGGCACAGATTGATCTAGGCAGCTCTATGACACCCTGCAAGCCAAAAGGTCAGACGTTCATGCCTCTCAGGTTACCCTGGGACTGTGAAACTGTCCCCTCAATCCATGGAGAATCCCATCAAAGCAATGGGTCTTTTCAGAGAGCAGCCCTGTGAGTGAATTGCTGAGATCAGCTTTGGGAGAAGCAACCATAGAGAGCCTTAGAGACCCAGAGAGACCCAGAGAGACCCCCTAGGGACACATAGAGACCCATAGAAATGCATAGGAACACATAGAGACTCATAGAGATCCATAGGGACCCATAGGAACACATAGAGACCCATAGGGACCCATAGAAATCCCATAGAGACCCATTGAGACCCATACAGACCCATAGGGACCCACAGAGACCCACAGAGACCCATAAAGACCCCTAGGGACCCATTGAGATCTATCGAGACCCATAGAGAGCCATAGGGACCAAATGAGACCCATAGAAATCCCATAGAGACCCATAGGGACTCATAGGGACTCATAGAGACCCATAACTCCCCTGCCCTGAGGACTGTCAGTAGGAAACATGTCACACCCAACACACAAAGGCAGGGAGGGGTGCCCAGATTTGCAGCTCCTGGTTGGATAACAGTGAAACTGACACTCAGTGTCCAGACACAGGCATCAGTTTTAATGTGAATTTGGCACTACAGTTATCTGTAAGGTACTGGCACTTCTACAGTTATTTCCATGTGCAGCTACACCTTGTGATGTTATAAGAAACCAAAGTAAGCCTTGTGTTACTTAACAACTCTATGAGAGAAAGAGAAAGAAAAGAGAGAGACAGAGTTGGGGGTGGGGTGGAGAGAGGGGCAAAGAAAAAGATCACAGGTCCTGGATCCAGCTTTGATCCAGCCAAGCGAGGTGGGGGGTCTTTGACTTGTAAGCGGTCTTGTCCCATAGTTTCGGAGCATGAAAGTCTCCAAACAGGACCTCAAGGATCTCTCCTTCTGTGGCTCCTAGGTTTACAGGTGTGCCATCCAGGGCTGTGAGTGAGGTGGCAATAAACAAGCCCATCAAAAACAAGTTTGCAGTTAGAACTTCCTACAGCACAATGGGAACGTTTGGACAGAGAAAGGCTGTCTCATTTTTCACAGGATTCCCTCTTCCCCAAGTGTCCAGCCTTCAGTCTGTTGACATTTCAATGTACTTCCAAGCCTTTGAGACAACTCCAGGCACACTGCAGGCAAAGTGTTTTTTGTTGGTCTGCTACGTAATGCAGGACCTGAGGGCTGACACAAGTGCAAGGAGAAAGGAGAACAGCGTGCAAAGGTGGTGCAAAGAGAGCAGCACTGACAAGAGCACGTCCTGCTGCTGCCCATGGCCGTGGCTCCAGGGAAGCAGCAGCACAACTCAAAGGCAGCAGAGAGGGAGCGCCCAGCGGGCGGTGAGGGGCAGCCCCACAGACACCAGGGCTGCTGCAACGTGTGGCATTGGGCTCTTGGTTCCTGCAGCCCTCCTGTGTGCAGGGCTGCTCTCTGAGATACAGAGGAGATGGGAGCTGAAGCAAACGATACTCTGATGATTTCCTTATCTATTCAAACAGCTGTGTTGCTTTTGTACATTAGGATTGCCAGCCAGAAGACAAAGGTAGAAAATAAAGAAGAAATGTGATGAACAGCATTGCTTTATTGGAATAAAAATTATCATAGGAATAACAAACTGGGTGAGAGGGTGAAAGAGTTGAAATAAAGGCAATCTGAGCTTTTTCTGAATTTCTGATAGTCATGTGATGAACAAAAATATATGGGTCACAAATGGAAGTTGCAGTGATAGTTTTTTCTGCACTCCCTCCTCTCACTCAGTGTGTCCATGGAGTGTTTGCTGAATTGAGAAATTCGGAGCACTTCTGCTGTACTTAGTATGAGTGCCTATGAGACCTGAGAGGCAAAAGGATTCATGTCTGCTTAGTGTGGAGAAAGGGCAGCTGGTTGGGCTTGTTTCTAATTGCTCTGAGCTTGTCAGTTTTGAAGAGGGAGAAGGATTACACTCCCAAAACATTGCGAAAAGAAGGCAGACCCAGCTGAGAGCAGCAGAATCCACTGCCCATCACGGAATATTCATCATTTTTCAATGTACTTCAGCAGTGCTCATCACCACATGTATTGCAAAGGAAACCTAACATTCATTTCAAAAGCCCCACAGTATTTCCTTGCATATTGCATCTCTCTGCTACTTCCCTCAAATTTGTTTTCCAGGCTATGGGAAAGATTTGCATTCTGAAGGTCAGCTCACGGCTCTGAAGGGCACCTCAGGGAGCTGTGTCCTAATGATGGCATCTCATTAAGGGAAAGCCAGCTCCTTCCCAGCCTCACAGACTGCATTGCCCACAGCCCCAGGCAGTGGCTCTCAGCCCCTGTGCACTGCAGAGGGTGATGGACACGTGCCTGGGGAGATGCTGCTCTGCTCTGCTGGAGCTCTGCCTGCACAGGAGGTAGTTCATGCATCGGACCCCATGGTCATGTGGGCAGAGGCGTTTCTAGGTGGGAGCTTGCTCAGAGGAAGGTCCCTGCACTGAAGGGGGTAATTCCCTGATCATATCTCTGTGGTCTGCAGATTTTCATCCTGGGGGCTGTTTTCCTGTCATTTCCCTGACTGAGCATACAGACATCAGCCCAAACTCTCTGCATTCCTATTTGCTGTCCAGAACCCACCCCGTTTGCAGGGCACTATCTAAGTGCATGTTCATTTTTTTCAAGTGAAAAAGAGCACCTAAGAGAACTCCCATGGCTTTATTGAAAGAATATATACGTTAAAGGAAAGCAGAGAGGTAAAATGCACTCTTGATGTTCCCTCAGGGCTGTGCTCAGATGCTGCAGCAGGGAAGCCCTCATCTGGAACAGCTCTTATTCCATGGTAAAGAAACATAGAGCGTATGCAGCCTGATCTGCACTGGGATGTGCCAGATTTGGTGATCCCTGCCGGAAAAGTGTTTGCATTACCTATAGTGACTTACCGTGTCAGTGGCCGAAAGCAATGCCCCTGCAGTGAGGTCGCAGCCTGCTCACACCCCTCACATCCTGTAATCCCTCTCTCCTTTCTCTTCCATCTTCATGTCACCTCAGAACGTGCCCCTACTACTGATGCACAGTACACGGGAGCTGCTCTTAGTCAGAGCTGTCTCTCTGCAGCACTGCCCACTTGTAGGAGCTCCCTGTGTCCCAGGAGCCCAGCCCAGCTCAGCAGCAGAGGATGTGATTTCTATCCTCCCAGTGATCTCCCCTGAGATGTCCCTGGGTCTCCGTGGCCAACAGCTCCTGAAAGACAGCAGTGTCATGACTGTACTCTGAAATCTGCTGCATTAACCACCAAATGCCCACTGGACAGTGACTAATTCCAGACATACGGTTAGTCCTTCAGTGAGTGTTGCTGTAACAAAAAGAGCACACAGGCAAGGACAGGGAGGGGTAGACTTGCCCTGGGCAGGGCAGTGATCCAGCTGAGGCAGTGCTGGCATCTCATCCCTAGATGGAAACTAGGATTTGGGAAATGGGTTTGGGATTTCTCTGGTTCAGTCCAGATGTGCACAAGGAGTTGCCTGCATGTGAACTCCTGCTCTGAGTCCTTGGTCCTTCAGCAGGGAGTCAGTTGCTCACACACAGAGCCTGGGTGATGACCAAGGTGCCTGGGCTGCTCCTGGATGTGTGCTAGTGCTTGTGAAGTGTGTGGGAAATCCCTGAGACAGACACCTCCTTCCTGAGCATCAGCTGGATGAGCTCTCAAAAGAAGAGGCAGATCTTCCTCTGTTCTCCATCTGCTGCCTATTCTGGAGCTCAAGGCACTACAGAGCTGACACACATCTGTGTTCTTCACCTGAAGAAGCCTCAGTTTTCTATGTGCTCTCATGTGAATGACATCAGAAGCAGCCTAGTGTCATAAGAGTTCCCTGGGCTGTCCAGCACACTCACATGCAGCTGCAAATGCAGCACAGGGCCTTCAGGAAAGACATGTCCAGGAGTATCCATGCTGCTTGGACAACTTGGCGCCCCACAGTGGGTCCAATGATTATGTGCTACCTTCATAGATACCATGGATGCACTGAATCCAATAATGCCTCCTGAACAGGATGTTTTCTTATGTGGTTTTACACGAATGAGAACACCAATATGTGCTGGGCTAGAAAGCTTTGTGCACTTGCAGGTCTGAGCTCTTGTTTGGATCACAAGGACACGGTTTAATGGCTTCCACAGCTGGACTGTAGCACAAGTCTTTATGATAGATGGATGAGGAGACAAGGAAGGGCAACTGCCCTCTATGAGAGCGCACTGAGCTCTTCCTTGGGATGGCAGAGCAGCCAGGTCAGAGAGAATGGCAATGTCAAACAGAGGAGACCAACAGTGTCTGCTTCTGGCTTTCTGATAGGAAGAGCAAGTGGAAGGTGCCCTCTGCAGATAGACAGGAGCCTCATGTTGTCAGGCCCTTGTCCACTTTGGGGGCCTTTTTCACTCCAGTATCTGCTGCAGGGGCAGCACAGCAAGGCATACAAGATCCAGGATATCCCTGGAGAGCGCAGCTGACAGTTTCTTCGCCAAACCTTAGAGGAACCAAAGAGGAGAGGTGCTCTGCTGCATCTCATACTCACCGGCAAGGAAGGGCTGGTGGAGAAGTTGAAGGTCAAAGTGAACCTGGTCTGCAGTGGCCGTGGGATGGTGGAGCTGTGGAGCCTGAAGGGAGGGCAAAAGTCAAGTTCACACCTTTGGGTTTCAGGAGAGCACACCTTGGCTTCTTCAAGTGTCTGTGGTGTATGGTACAGAAAGAAAGCATATATAGGAATTGGAAACAAGAAGTGGTCAGCTGGGAGCAATGCAGAGTGTTTGTCCTAGTGTACCTGCTGAGATTAGTTTAGAAAGTCTAAAGCTCACACAGAGTTGAACCTGCCCAGGCATATCAAAGACAGAAGGGCTTTTAGAAATATATACACAGCAAAAGGAAATCTCGGGTGAATGTGAGCTCACAGTGAAATGGGGCATGAAGGGCGTGAAGCGTCCTGTGCTGCATGTGACCTTCTAAAACAAGGTCTGAGAACGTGAGAAGATCTCAGTACCACAGTGTGACTCAGTTAGTGGAAACACTGAGAGCTGTCATGGACAATTCTCGGCAGGGAAATTCTGGGGAGCGCCAGGCTCTGTTCAAAACACAGATGGATTTCCTTTTATTTTTGAAGCTGTAAGTCTGAAAGATGTTCATGTCAATAAAACTGAAGCAATTGAATTGAATTGAATTGAATTGAATTGAATTGGTTGAAGACAAAGATGGAAGTCAGTGAAAATGAGTTTACACACCTCTCAAGTTCTGAAATACTCATGAGATCTGTTTTTGTTTTTTTGTTTTTTGTTTTTTTTTTTTTTAAGTTGAAAATTCAAGCCTTTTAGGGGATTTTGTGTCCTTTCTATCCCATTCCAAAAAGAACATTTTGCAGAACTGTGTTAGCAGGAAACACATGCCTTCAGGTACAGGGATACAGACTGTGTTTCACTGTTCATTCAATTGCATCATGAAGGAATTCTGTTTGTTGGAAAAAAGAGAAATCTTTCATTACCCATGTGCAGCTGGTTCTCTGAGGAATTGGTGCCAGTGCCAATGCCCTGTGACTGATGCCCAGCATCCACTGCTGCTCTACCCTGCTGCGTATTTGATGTCCCTCATCCTCCAGGTGTCTCTGGCTCTCCTAAACCAATGACCATGGTTCAGGGCAAGTTTTCTGCAGGCCATCTGGACACATGCTCTTCCCATTGCTCTACAAATTTTTCCTTCCCTTGCTCTTTGTTCACTCAGATACCTCCCAACTATCTGACTGATCTGTGAACTTCAGGGAGATTATTGGAACTTGCAACGTCTCTGCAAAGTCTGATGGACTGTTTGATCAACTCCTTAACTGTGATTCTATCTATGCCTTCCTATCTCTGCCTAACATATTTCTTGTAAAATATTCCCAGTGAAAGACAAACCTCATTAGATGTGGCTTGCACAAGGCATGCAGTTGATTACATTGCTCTACTGTTCATTCAATTGCATCATGTTTACAAATGTTTGTTGGAAAAAAAAAAAAAAAAGAGAAATCATTCATTTCCCATGTGCAGCTGGTTCTCTGAGGAAAGCCAGTGGGAGTTGGTGCAAACGAGGTTTAACACTGAGAATGTGACTGCAGAGGAGAAGTGTGATGGGAGGAAAAGTGATGGAAGTCCCATGGGGCCAATGGGAGTAGAAATGTGGTGGGGTAGCTGCAGAGGACATTCATCCACACAGTGATGGGGCAAAGCTCATTAGGGGACATCCTGGGTCAATATCATTTACAAAGTGCTGCTGCAACTTCTTGTTTAAACCCAATTATAAATAAATAAATAATTAGTCTTCATAAATGCCCATCATTCTCTTCCTCTTTAAGCTCTTTTCAGATACCTCTCCAGTTTGCTGTACAAGTTCTGAACACTTGAAGAAGATGACAGGAAGGCACAAGGCACAGGAGGGCTCTTCAGGTTGTAATGGACCCCACGGGGCATTTGCTACTGAGTCATCAACCTCCAGTGCAGAGAGAAGACTGCATGAAGTACTCAAGAAGAGAAAGTCAGAAGGATCAGTGAAGTTTCTTGGAGTATTAATGGGCCCCACTGAGGGCCATTCACAAGCAAACTTCTCCAGGGACTTGTTAGAGCAGATAATTGGAAGCCATGATTACAGGCAGACCAAGGCATTGGGGATGCTGAGCAAAGCCTCCTTTGTCTTGTGAAGCAGAAAGGCCAAGGCCTGATCCCCAGAGCCTTGGCAGGGAGATCATGTCCCTCCTGCTGGCTCAGGGCCCTTCCTGGGGCAGTGGGGTGGAGGTTTGTCTGATGTCAAATGAAAGACCAGGGGACAGCAGTTCCCAGACTCTGCAATGAGTTCAAGGATGCTGTGAGGCCCAAGTCCTGTGTTGGCAGTGTGTCTCATCAGAGGATGTGGGATGTGAGAAGGGCCCAGTCTTAACAAGCAGTCAATCCCAATGAAACTTTGAACTTCAGATCTCTCAGTTCTAGTGCCCTCCTTTAGATAGTATCCCATAGTTGTATGTCCTTTATGTTCTTTATGTTCTGACCCACTGTCCAACGGCTCACCCATCAAATTATGTTTCTGTGTAGCCCTGTGCAGAACATGTGGCCCAGAAGGATACTGTGAGAAATAGTTAAACTATCCTCTCTGTACTCTATTGAAATCCTAAAGGATAATCTCAACTGGCTTCCATTGGTCAACTCAATGGGTGATGCTGTCATAAAGGGACATTAAGTTAAACAGGACCTTCCCCTCATGGACTTGTGTTGGCTGTGACCAATGACAGAATTGTCCTTCAGGTGCTTTTTAGTAACTCTTAGCACCATTTTCTCCATAAGTTTACCTGGCATTGAAGTGAGAATGACAGCTCTGTAATTACTGATGTCCTCTTTCTTTCTCTTCTTTAAAATAAGGACAATGTTTGCCATCTTTCTGTCAACTGGGATCTGACATTACCCTAAACTTCTTCTGATGCCATCCAGATGAGAGCCCAGAGCAAACAACTAAGGTCATCAGTGAAGGAATGGAGATGTGTCATAGCTTTGTATTGCCTTGAACTCCAGAGTTGCCACAGATGGAGCAGAGAGGAAGATCTGGCTCTCCTGTTCTGAGCTCATCCATTTGGTCAGCAGAATGACATGACATGCTCCATGGGGACAGGTGCAAAAGGCACAGTGGGTGCCCCAAGCACAGGGCTGTGGTGGCTTTTAGGATGGCCAGGAATACCTCCCTTCTGGCCCTCAGCTGATGCTCAGGAAGGAGCTGTCTGTCTCACAGATTTTCCACCACAGTTTACAAGCATGAGCACACAGCCAGGATCACCCCAGGCACCTTGGTCATCACTGAGTGTCTGTGTGTGAGCAGTGCAGTCCCTGTTGAATAAAGAGCAAGGATTCAGATGAGGGGCTCACACACAGACACTGTGTGTGTCCACATCCTTGGACATGTGGTGATTAACTGAGCTGACTGTGTAGTACGTTCTGCAGTGATGACCATGCTGTGTCCATGAGGAGATGTCACCCCTGGAGACCAATGGATGTCTCCATGGAGAGAAGGAAATCATATCATCTGCTGCTGAGCTGGGCCAGGCTCCTGGGACACAGGGAGCTCATACAAGGGGCAGCACTGCAGAGGAACAGCTCCTCTGCACAGCACAGCACAGCAGGGCTGGGGGCATGATCTGCAGGTGACAGAGAGAGGAGAGAAGAAAGAGAGCTTACAGGCTGTGTGGCACGTTAGCAGGCTGTGTGCTCATGGAAGGAGCATTGCTCACAGCTCTTGACAAGGTAAGTCCCTGGCTGCAGCAAATGAAGAGGCTTTTCCGGCAGGGATCACTAAGTTTGGGACTACCCAGTGCATGTCAGGCTGCATAAACTGTTTCTTTATTATGGATAAAGAACTGCTCCAGCTGAGGGTTTCCATGCTGCAGCATCAGAGCACAGCCCTGAGGGCTGCGTGTCCCAGGACGGCTGCAGGCTGTGCAGCCGGGGCTGCAGCCGGGTGCCCAGGGCTGTCCTGCAGAGCAGGTCCCTGCTGTGCCCCAGGGGCTGTGTGCCAGGGCAGGGACTCTGCCGCCTGCCAGGCTCAGCACTCAGCACTCAGCACTCAGCACTCAGCACTCAGCACTCAGCACTCAGCACTCAGCCTTCCCGGGAAGCTGCCCAGAGCGCTGTGGGGAGACGTGTGGGGGAAAGGAGCACCCCAGCAGGGCAGGACGTGCCTTCTGCTGCCACAGCTGCTGCCTGGGGCAGGGGCATCACAGCTATACTGCATGCCAGAGTGTTTCCAGGGGCACTTTGAAGAGGAGAGATAAGGAAGGGATTTTCCTTTTCCTATTCTGAGAAAAGGGAAACAGGTTGTAGGCAGAAATCTAAATCAGGCTGTCAACTTTGAACACAGCTCTGAGACTCCTGAATGGTGCTTTAATCAATCATCTGCTTTGTGTACAGTCACCCAGAATGTGCTTTCAGCCTCTCCTTTCATTTTCTGCATACATGAAGAATGCACTTATCCTGCAAACAGGCAGCTTTCTCTATCAGAAGTTTAAGGGCACAGAGGTAGGTGCTGGAGACTTGAAGAGCAGTTGGGGTATAGATATGAGACATGGAAACAGATGAAAATATCCACGAAGAGAGGGTAAGATCAGAAAATGATAGGAAGGCAAAAACTCCATAAGCTTCTTCTGCTTATGGAATGCTGAGCTTCATGAAATTAATTTCAAGTAATGGAGCGAATGAGCACTGCAATAACGGAAAGAAAATGTTTTGTAGTATAGCAGGAGGAGTGACTCTGAGAATGGTCTTGTCATTATCTTCTGTATTCTGAACAGGATTCCATGCCCAGATGCCCAACAGCAGCTCCATCAGCGAGTTCCTCCTGCTGGCGTTGGCAGACACGCGGCAGCTGCAGCTCCTGCACTTCTGGCTCTTGCTGGGCATCTACCTGGCTGCCCTCCTGGGCAACGGCCTCATCAGCACAGCCGTAGCCTGCCACCACCGCCTGCACACCCCCATGGACTTCTTCCTCCTCAACCTCGCCCTCCTCGACCTGGGCTGCATCTCCACCACTCTCCCCAAAGCCATGGCCAATGCCCTCTGGGGCACCAGGCACACCTCCTATGCAGGATGTGCTGCACAGGTCTTTTTCTTTTCTTTTTTGTTATCAGCAGAGTATTGCATTCTCACCATCATGTCCTATGACCGCTACGTTGCCATCTGCAAGCCCCTGCACTATGGAACCCTTATAAGCTTTAGAGCTTGTGCCAGCATGGCAGCAGCTGCCTGGGGCACTGGGGTTCTCCATGCTCTGCTGCACACTGCCAATACATTTTCACTGCCTCTCTGCCAAGGCAATGCTGTGGAGCAGTTCTTCTGTGAAATCCCCCACATTCTCAAGCTCTCCTGCTCAGAGTCTTATCTCAGGGAAGTTGGTCTTGTAATGTTTAGTGCCTTATTTTTTATCTCTTGTTTTGTTTTCATTGTTGTGTCCTATGTGCAGATCTTCAGGGCCGTGCTGAGGATGCCCTCTGAGCAGGGACGGCACAAAGCCTTCTCCACGTGCCTCCCTCACCTGGCCGTGGTCTCCCTCTTTGTCAGCACTGGCATGGTTGCCTACCTGAAGCCGCCCTCCATCTCCTCCCCATTTCTGGACCTGGTGGTTTCATTTCTGTACTCGGTGCTGCCTCCTGCAGCGAACCCCCTCATCTACAGCATGAGGAGCTCAAAGATGCTCTATGGAAACTGATGAACAAATGTGTTTCGAAAGCAATGAACTGGCCACCTTTTTCTATCTAAGAGTTGTAATGCAGATTTTAACAGAATCAAACTTTATTTGGATTGTGTGTTCATTTTCTAAGTGTAATTTACTGAATGTTTTATTTTGTGTTTTATGTATTCTAATGTTTTTCATGGAAACTTCATTATGCCTGTCCATTCCGATCCACCTTGTATCTATGTAGTGTAACCCAGACACAGTGTACATGGGGAATCAGCCTATCTGTGAACGTTATCAGAAGAAAGGCCATACAATGACTTTGTCTTCCTTCCTGTGAGACATTTCTGGAGTTGCTGGGTTCAGTTGTTCTCAGAAACACATAATTCAGCAGGAAGCATACGGCTGTTAATCACTGTGCGGTGACTGCAGCCTGCAATAGCTGACGGCCATCCCTTGGCTCCTGGCTGGGGTCTGTGCTTCCAGGCTCACATCTGTCAGTGCCTCTGACAGGCCAGCAGCAGCACCTGGTTTGCACGTTGGTTGTCAGATCCCCTCTTCCTCAGTTCCTGTGAGGCCTTGCATAGGAAAATGTCTTGGATATGGGTTCTCATCTCAGAGGCTTAACATTTTCCATGAAGTCTCCCTTCAGTGCTGCTTTCCATTTGCCACACAGAGGTGGGCACTGCCTCCACGATGCCCTAGGGTAGCTGAAGCACACATGAGAGCCCAGGAAAGTTTCCCCACGGCTCTCAGGAGACATTCTGGAGCATGAATTTGTAGGTAGGAAGTGCAACTGTGGGGTAGCGCAGAGCTGCTGGGCAGGTGGTGCAGGTCCTCCTGCAGAGCTCTGTGTCCTTCTCCTTCCTGAGTCAGGTGCCACTTCCATCTCAGGAGTGGAACAGCCAGCAGAGGTGAGACAGAAGCTTTTCAAGAAAAGGCTCAGTGTTGCACTGAGAGACAGAATTCAGTGGTGTGGTGGTGGTGTGTTGAGCTGAAACTCAACCCCATAGACCCTTAGCCTTGCAGCTCCTGTGGCTTGGTGGCAGTGCTGCTGTGTGGCTGCAAACACAAGCAAGGACACGCAGTGGGCACTTCTGTCACACAGACTGTTTCCACCACAGCAAGTCCATCGTTAATGGAGATCTCCTCATGGCAGTGCCTGAAGGCTCTGGGCTTCTTTAAATGTTGCTGCTAAGAACATCTCCAAGGAATGGACTGCACAGATTCCCACACTTACTCTCCCACTGACGCTAAAACCAAGCTTTAATTGCTAGCATTATAATATTGTA
>JARXNR010000210.1:0-32229 GCA_036346035.1 Crossoptilon crossoptilon
TGCTATGGGGTGGGGGACCATTGCTACGGGGTGGCGGGGTAAGAACTATGGGGTGGGAGCATTGCTATGGGGTGGGGGGACGTTGCTATGGGGTGGAGGGGGAAGAACTATGGGGTGGGAGGCATTGCTATGGGGTGGGAGGCATTGCTATGGGGTAGTGGAGCGTTGCTATGGGGTGGGGGGACATTGAGAGGTGATGGGGACAGAGTTATGGGGTGGGGGGACATCAACGGGACATGGGGACATTGCTATGGGGTGGGGGAACAAGGCTATGGGGTGGGGGCGTTGCTCTGGGGTGGGGGGACCAAGCTATGGGGTGGGGGGACATCAACAGGACATGCAAACATTGCTATGGGGTGGAGAAACAAAACTATGGGGTGGCAGGGGCAGAACTATGGGGTGGGGGGACAAAGCTATGGGGTGGGGGAACATCAATGAGACATGAGGACGTTGCTATGGGGTGGGGGAACAGAACTATGGGGTGGCGGGGGCAGAGCTATGGGGTGGGGGCATTGCTATGGGGTGGAGGAACAAAGCTATGGGGTGGGGGAACATGAACGGGACATGGGGACATTGCTATGGGGTGGGGGGACAGAAGTGTAGGGTGGGGGGACATCCAGAGGTGATGGAGACTTTGCTATGGGGTGGGGGGACAACTATGGGGTGGGGACATTGCTGTGGGGTGGGGAGACATCGACAGGATATGGGGACGGCGCTATGGGGTGTGGGGAACCTCTGAGCCTGTGGCGTCACCAATATGGGGTGTGGGGACACTGCTATGGGGTGGGGGACATCAATGGGGTGTGGGACGGCGCTATGGGGTGTGGGGTCACTGCTATGGGACACGGGGACAGGGCTATGGGGTGTGGGGTCACCAATATGGGACATGGGGCGGCGCTATGGGGTGTGGGGCCACTGCTATGGGACATGGGGACAGCGCTATGGGGTGTGGGGACATCAGTGGGGTGTGGGGACCCTCTGAGGCCATGGGGACCCCAATATGGGGTGTGGGGACAGAGCTATGGGGTCACTGCTATGGGACACGGGGACAGGGCTATGGGGTGTGGGGTCACCAATATGGGACATGGGGACCCTCTGAGCCCATGGGGACCCCAATATGGGGTGTGGGTACAGCAATGGGGTGTGGGGTCACTGCTATGGGATGTGGGGACACTGCTATGGGATGTGGGGACACCAACGGGGTGCGGGGACAGAGCTATGGGGTCGCTGCTATGGGACATGGGGACAGGGCTATGGGGTGTGGGGTCACCAATACGGGATATGAGATCATCACTATGGGATGTGGGGACATCAACGGGGTGTGGGGACGGCGCTATGGGGTGTGGGGTCACTGCTATGGGACATGGGGACCCTCTGAAACTATGGGGACCTCAATTTGGGGTGTGGGGTCACCAGTATGGGATGTGGGGACACCGCTATGGGGTGTGGGGTCACCAATATGGGATATGAGATCATCACTATGAGATGTGGGGACATCATTGGGGTGTGGGGACGGCGCTATGGGGTGTGGGGTCACCAATATGGGACATGGGGACCCTCTGAGCCCATGGGGACCCCAATATGGGGTGTGGGGACACCAATATGGGATGTGAGATCATCGCTACGGGATGTGGGGATATCAATGGGGTGCGGGGACAGCGCTATGGGGTCGCTGCTATGGGACATGGGGACAGGGCTATGGGGCGTGGGGTCACCAATATGGGATGTGAGATCATCACTATGGGATGTGGGGACATCAACGGGGTGTGGGGACGGCGCTATGGGGTGTGGGGTCACTGCTATGGGACACGGGGACAGCGCTATGGGGCGTGGGGACATCAGTGGGGTGTGGGGACCCTCTGAGGCCATGGGGACCCCAATATGGGGTGTGGGACACCGATATGGGACGCGGGGACAGCGCTATGGGGTGTGGGGTCACCAATATGGGACACGGGGACAGCGCTATGGGGCGTGGGGAACCTCAGACCCACACGGACGGAGCTATGGGGCGCGGCTATGGGGCGAGGGGTCACCAATAAGGGACATTGGGGACAGCGCTCTGGGTCACGTGGTCACTCCGACCCGCACGGCACCGCAGCGCCCATCCCCCCCCAACCCCCTCCGGGCCGCGGCCTACCCTCACCCCCCCCCCGCTCCCTCCGTCCGCCATCGCCGCTCTCCCCGCGCCCCTCCGCCGCCCCGATCGCCCCCGGCCCCATCGGAAGACCCCCGCGCTCCGCCCCGCGCCGGTCCCGTTGCCTCCGGTCGGCTCGGAGCGGAGGATGGAGGCGGATTGCGCGAGGCGCGCCGCACTCACCCCGGACACCGCCATCTTGAGGAGCGCAGTGGAAAGAGAGGGCGGGGCGGAGCGGCGCTGCCGGAAAGTGATTCCAAGCCGGAAAGCGCGGCGGTCGTAAAGCCCCCCCCAAAGCCGTAAAGCGCCCCGAAAACGCAAAGCACGCCGAAGCCGTAAAGCGCGCCGAAGCCGCAAAGCGCGCTGCGGGGGCACCACCCTGCGCGCTGCGCATGCGCGCGGGAGCCTCTCTCTTCAAGCGGCCGCGCGTCGCCTTAAAGCGGCGATGGATGGCGTGGGGCCCACCGAACGATCGCCACGCGTGTCGCGCGTCCCCACGTGACAAAAAGTCGTCAAGTGACAAAAAAAAGCGTTTTTATTGGGAACGGAGGGGGGGGCCACCCCATAACCGAGCCTCACGGCCAGCCTTGTCCCCCATCCCATCCCCCATCCCACTGGTCTGCTCGTCCCACGGCGCTCAGCTGACGAGACCTGGGGGGGACACGGGGTGGTGGCACCGGGGGACATTGGGGACAATGGGGGACAATGGGACCCACAGCACCACGCGGCCGCTCTGCACTCACCGAGGTAATCGTCCATCAGGGAACCGATGGCAAACTGCAATGGGGGAGATGAGTGTGGGGACATTGGGGACAACGGGGGTATTGGGGGGTATTGGGGGACATTGGGGGCATTGGGGGACATTGGGGACATTGAGGGGTATTGGGGTCATTGGGGGTATTGGGGACATTGGGAGCATTGGGGACATTGAGGGGTATTGGGGTCATTGGGGGTATTGGGGGCATTGAGGTCAATGGGGACACTGGGGCCATGGGGGGCATTGGGGACATTGGGGACATTGGAGGGCATTGGGGGTACTGGGAGCATTGGGGACATTGGGGACATGGGGACATGGGGGGACATTGGGGGCATTGAGGTCAATGGGGACATTGGGGACATTGGGGGTGTTGGGGACATTGGGGACATTGGAGGGCATTGGTGGACATTGGGGGTACTGGGAGCATTGGGGACATTGGGGACATGGGGGGACATTGGGGACACTGGGGGCATCGGGGGCGTTGCGGGTGTTGGGGACATTGGGGACACTGGGGGACATGGAGGGACATTGGAGGAATTGAGGTCAATGGGAACATTTGGGACATTGGGGACATCGGAGGGCATTGGGGACATTGGGGGTACTGGGAGCATTGGGGTCATTGGGGACATTGGGGACATGGGGGGACATTAGGGGCATTGGAGGCGTTGTGGTTGTTGGGGACATTGGGGACACTGGGGGACATGGGGGGACATTGGAGGAATTGCGCTCAATGGGGACATTGGGGACATTGGGGTCAATGGAGTCAATGGGGACACTGGGAACATGGGGGTCAATGGGGACATTGGGGTCAATGGGGTCAATGGGGACATTGGGGTCAATGGGGACATTGGGAACATGGGGGTCAATGGGGACACTGGGGTCAATGGGGTCAATGGGGACACTGGGGTCAACGGGGACATTGGGGACATGGGGGTCAATGGGGACATTGGGGACATTGGGGTCAATGGGGACATTGGGGTCAATGGGGACATTGGGGACATTGGGGTCAATGGGGACATTGGGGACATTGGGGTCAATGGGGACATTGGGGTCAATGGGGACATTGGGGACATTGGGGTCAATGGGGACATTGGGGTCAATGGGGACATTGGGGACATTGGGGTCAATGGGGACACTGGAGGCATTGGGGGCAATGGGGACATTGGGGGCATTTGGGGGCATTGGGGACATTTGGGATCCACGGGGGCATTGGGGACATGGGGGTCAATGGGGACATTGGGGACATTGGGGACACGGGGGACACTGGGGGACATTGGAGGGCAATGGGGACCCTAGGGACACCCTGGGGACACTGGGGTCTCTGTGGGGTCTCTATGGGGACACTGGAGTCACACTGGGGATATTGGGGTCTCTATGGGGATATTGGGGACACAACGAGGACATTGGAGACACAATGGGGACATTGGGGTCACATTGGGATCTCTATGGGGACATTGGGGTCTCTATGGGGACAATGGGGTCACACTGGGGTCTCTATGGGGTCTCCATGGGGACACTGGGTCTCTATCAGGACATTGGGGTCACGTGGGGGTCCCTATGGGGCATTGGGGTCACAATGGGGACATTGGGGTCTCCATGCGGTCTCTATCAGGACATTGGGGTCACACTGAGGTCTCTATGGGACACTGGAGTCTCTATGGGGCATTGGGGTCACACTGGGGACATTGGGGTCTCTATGGGACTTTGGGGTCTTTATGGGGACAGTGGGGTCCCTATGGGGACATTGGGGTCTCTATGGGGTCATGGGGGTCCCTGTGGGGACATTGGGGTCTCTATGGGACATTGGGGTCACACTGGGGACAGTGGGGTCTCTATAGGGACATTGAGGTCTTTATGGGGACACTGGGGTCACATTGGGGTCTCTATGGGGCATTGGGGTCACACTGGGGACACTGGGGTCTCTATGGGGTCTCTATGGGACACTGGGGACACATTGGGGACATTGGGGTCACACTGAGGTCTCTATGGGGCATTGGGGACACAATGGGGACACTGGGGTCACATTGGGGTCTCTATGGGACATCGGGGTCTCTATGGGGACATTGGGGACATGTTGGGGTCTCTATGGGGCATTGGGGTCACAATGGGGACATTGGGGTCACATTGGGGTCTCTATGGGGCATTGGGGTCACAGTGGGGACAGTGGGGTCTCTATGGGGTTTCAATAGGGACATTGAGGTCTTTATGGGGACACTGGGGTCACATTGGGGTCTCTATGGGGCACTGGGGTCACACTGGGGACACTGGGGTCTCTATGGGGTCTCTATGGGACACTGGGGACACATTGGGGACATTGGGGTCACACTGAGGTCTCTATGGGGCATTGGGGACACAATGGGGACATTGGGGTCACATTGGGGTCTCTATGGGACATCGGGGTCTCTATGGGGACACTGGGGACATGTTGGGGTCTCTATGGGGCATTGGGGTCACAATGGGGACATTGGGGTCTCTATGGGGTCTCTATGGGGCACTGGGGTCACAATGGGGACATTGGGGTCACATTGGGGTCTCTATGGGACATCGGGGTCTCTATGGGGACACTGGGGACATGTTGGGGTCTCTACGGGGCATTGGGGTCACAATGGGGACATTGGGGTCACATTGGGGACATTAGGGTCTCTATGGGACATTGGAGTCTCTACGGGGTCCCTATGGGGTCTCTATGGGGCGCTGGGACCCACGATGTCGTTCTTGTCCACGCGCGTCCCCACAATCTTGAGGCGGATCTCATCGTCCTGCTGGATAACGATGTCCTATAAGAGATACGGGGTTGTATGGGGTCGTGTGGGGTCGTGGGGGGGATGTGGGGGATGTGGGGGGTGGGGGGATATGGGGGATGTGGGGTTACAGGGGTGATGTGGGGGGGATATGGGGTTATATGGGGGATATGCGGTTGTATGGGGTTGTACGGGGATATGGGGTTATATGGGGATATGGGGTTATATGGGGTTGTACGGGGATACGGGGTTGTATGGGATTGTATGGGGATACGGGGTTATATGGGGTTGTATGGGGGATATGGGAATGTGGGGTCGTATGGGGGATATGGGGTTGTATGGGGAATATGGGTGATATGCAGTTATATGGGGTTGTATGGGGGATATGCAGATGTGGGGTTGTATGGGGGATATGCAGTTATATGGGGTTGTATGGGGATACGGGTTTATATGGGGTTGTATGGGGGATATGGGGATGTGGGGCTATATGGGGGATATGCCGTTATATGGGGTTGTATAGGGATACGGGTATATATGGGGTTGCATGGGGGATATGGAGATGTGGGGTTGTATGGAGTTACATGGGGGATATGGGGTTCTACGGGGGATCCAGAATTGTATGGCAGATATAGGGTTGTATGGGGTTGTATGGGGGATATGGGGACGTGGGGTTGTATGGGGGATATGCGCATGTTGTATGGGGTTATAGGGGAGATACGGGGGATGTGGAGTTGTATGGGGTTACATGGGGGATATGGGGGGGATGGGGGAATGGGGGGGATACGGGGGGATATGGGGGATATGGGGTGGTACGGAGTTATATGGGGGATGTGGGCTTGCGTGAGGCATATGGGGAAATGGGGAATGTGGGGGATATGGGGGATGTGGGGTCGTATGGGGTTGTATGGGGGATATGGGGTGGATGGGGGGATATGAGGTGATGGGGGGGATATGGGGGGATTCGGGGGATATGGGGGGATGTGGGGGAGATACGGGATTGTATGGAGGATATGGGGGATGTGAGGGATGTAGGGGATGCGGGGGATGTGGGGTTGTATGGGGGATATGGGGGGAGGGATATGGGGTTGTATGCGTATATGGGGGATATGGGGTTGTACAGGGGATACGGGGGGATATGGGGGGACATGGGGAATATGGGGTTATAGGTGGGATACGGGGTTGTATGGGGTTAAGGGGTTATATGGGGATGGGGGGGATATGGGGTTGTATGGGGATATGGGAGGATATGGGATTGTATGGGATTACGGGGGGATATGGGATTATATGGCAAATAGAAGGTTATACGGGGGATACGGGGTTATATAGGGCTACGTGGGGATATGGGGGGGGGTCCTGGGGGTCCCACTGACCTCATCCACCGTTTTGTAGCAGGGAGGGTTGGAGTTGGGGTCGAATTCCATCTCGGATGGGATGGACTGTTTGGGGGGGGGGGGAGATGGGGGGGGGGTCACAGCGTGAGCGTTGTGACCCCCCATCCCCCCCGGAGAGAGAAAGGGGGGGGGGGGGGGGTTGGGGTTTTTTGGGGGGCGTTGTGAGTCCTCCTGGGGGGATAAAAAGGGGTTTGGGGATTTTGGAAGTGTTGTGACCCCTCCTGGGGGGGTAAAGGGGGAGGTTTTTTTGGGGGGGTTGTGACCCCCCCGACGGGATAAAGGGTGGGTTTGGGGTCTTCGAGGGGGTTGTGACCCCATCTGGGGGGGGGGGGCAACGGGGGGTCTGGGATTTTTGGGGGGGTTGTGACCCCATCTGGGGGGGCGATGGGGGGATTTGGGGTTTTTTGGGGGGCACTCACGTGGCGGGAGATGAAGCAGGACATGGGGCCGATCTCTGTGAACAGCCCCACCTGGGGGGGAGGGGAACGGGACAGCACCATGTAGGGACCACCGCCCCGTAGCAACGGCATCCCATAATAACACCACCCCATAGCAACACTGCCCCATAGCAACAGCGTCCCATAGCAACAGCATCCCATAGCAACGGCGTCCCATAGCAACGGCGTCCCATAGCGACGGTGCCCCATGGCAACGGCACCCCATAGCAACGACATCCCATAACAACAGCACCCCATAGCAACGGCGCCCCATAGCAACAGCATCCTATAGCAACGGTGCCCCATAGCAACCGTGCCCCATAGCAACGGCATCCCATAGCAACGGCATCCCATAGCAACGGCACCCCATAGCAACACCGCCTCATAGCAACAGAGTCCCATAGCAACGCTGCCCCATAGCAACGGCATCCCATAGCAACCGTGCCCCATAGCAACGGCACTCCATAGCAACGGCACTCCATAGCAACACCGCCCCAAAGCGATGGTGCCCCATAGCAACGGCATCCCATAACAACAGCACCCCATAACAACAGCATCCCATAGCAACGGCATCCTATAGCAATGGCATCCCATAGCAACGGTGCCCCATAGCAACAGTGCCCCATAGCAACGGCGTCCCATAGCAACACTGCCCCATAGCAACGCTGCCCCATAGCAATGCTGCCCCATAGCAACGGCATCCCATAGCAACGGCACTCCATAGCAACACCGCCCCAAAGCGATGGTGCCCCATAGCAACGGCATCCCATAACAACAGCATCCCATAACAACAGCATCCCATAGCAACGGCATCCCATAGCAACCGTATCCCATAGCAACGGTGCCCCATAGCAATGGCATCCCATAGCAACGGTGCCCCATAGCAACACCGCCCCATAGCAACAGTGTCCCATAGCAACGCTGCCCCATAGCAACGGCATCTCATAGCAACGGCACCCCATAGCAACACCGCCCCAAAGCGACGGTGCCCCATAGCAACGGCATCCCATAACAACAGCATCCCATAACAACAGCATCCCATAGCAACGGCATCCTATAGCAATGGCATCCCATAGCAACGGTGCCCCATAGCAACAGTGCCCCATAGCAACGGCGTCCCATAGCAACACCGCCCCATAGCAACGCTGCCCCATAGCAATGCTGCCCCATAGCAACGGCATCCCATAGCAACGGCACCCCATAGCAACGGCACCCCATAGCAACAGTGTCTCATAGCAACGGTACCCCATAGCCCCCCCACATCAATGCCCCCCATACCAATACCCCCCCCATACCAAACCCTCCCCCACATCAACACCAACACCCCCCCCACCCCAACACCCCCCTACCCCAACACCCCCCTACCCCAATACCCCCCCACACCAACACCCCTCCCCACCCCAATATCCCCCCAGCATCACACAACGGCCCCATACCCCGTGCCCCAATAGCATACCCCCCATATCAATGCCCCCCCACACCAATTGCCCCCCCATACCAAACCCCCCCCCCCAAAACCCCCCCCATACCCCATAAACCACAACCCCCCCCACCCCAATACCCCCCCCACAGCAACGGCCCCCCCCAATACCCCTCCAATATCAATGGCCCCACACACCAATGCCCTCCGGTGCATCAATAACCCCCATAGCAACACCCCAAACCCCCATACCCCCCATACCAACCCCCACCCCAAAAAACACCCCCCCACCAAACCCCCCCCACACCCATAAACCCCCATCCATAGCAACGGCCCCCCATACCAACACCCCCCCCACCCCAACACCCCCCCACATCAATACCCCCCCATACCAACACCCCCCCCACACCCCAACCCCCCCCCAACGCCCCCCCCCAACCCAACACCACCCCCCACACCCCAACAAACAACCCACCACACCCCCCACCCCAACACCCCCCCAAAAGGTGCCCCCAACACCCACCACCCCCCCCACCCCAACCCCCCCCCCCACCCCCCCCCCACCCACCCCACCCCCCAACCCCCCCCAACCGACCCCCAACCCCCAAACACCCAAAACGGCCCCCCCAATAAATGGGCCCCCCCCCATAAAAATCCCGCACCCCCCCCATACCCCCCCCCCAAAACCCCCCCCCCACACCCCCCCCCACCCCAATACCCCCCACCCCAATACCCCCCCACCCAAACCCCCCCCCCCCACACACCCCAACCCCACCCACCCCCCCACCCAAACACCCCCCCCCCACCCCACCCCCCCCAAACCAAACCTCAACACCCCCCCACCCCAATACCCCCCCCACATCAATACCCCCCCACCCCAATACCCTCCCATATCAATGCCCGCCCCACACCAATGCCCCCCCATACCAACATCCCCCCCACCCCAATACCCCCCCATACCAACACCCCCCCACCCCAATACCCCCCCCACATCAATACCCCCCCATAAACCAACACCCCCCCCACCCCAAAACCCCCAACCCCCCCCCCCCACCCCAACACCCCCCCCACCAACACCCCCCCCATATCAACACCCCTCCCAACCAATACCCCCCCCACATCAATTCCCCCCCACCCCAAAAAAACCCCCCCAATTTCAATGCCCCCCCCCACCAACCCCCCACCCCACCAATACCCCCCCCATACCAACGCCCCCCCCCCACCCCAACACCCCACCAACGTCCCCCCCCCAAAACAACCCCCCACCAACACCCACCCCCCCCATATCAACCCCCCCTCCCAAACCCAATCCCCCCCCAAAAACCCCCCCACCCCAAAAACCCCCCATAATCAATGCCCCCCCCCACCAACCCCCCCCATATCCCCACCATAACCCCCCCCCCCCCAAAACCCCCCCCCACATCAATACCCCACTCCCCCCATAACCAACACCCCCCAAAACAACCCCCAACCCCCAACCCCGCCCCCCCACCCCCCCCCCCCCCCCAACAACACCCCTCCCAACCAATACCCCCCCCATCACCCCATACCCCCCCACACCCCATAACCCCCCCCCCCATACCCCCCCCCCCCCCCCCCCACACCATGCCCCCCCCATACCAACACCCCCCCCAATACCCCCCAATACCCCCCCAAATACCAAGCCCCCCACCCCCCAACACACACCACACCCCCAACGTCCCCCCACCCCACCCCCCCCCATCAATACTCCCCCCCACACCCCCAACAACCCCCCCCCACCCCAACGCCCCATTCCCCCCCACCAATCCGCCCCCCACCCCAATACCCCCCCCCACCAACCCCCCCCCCTCCCCCAACGCCCCCCCCCCCCACCAACTTCCCTCCCCCCCCCCCCCTCACCTTGTTGACCTGCGTGACCACGGCATCCACCAGCTCGCCCTTAAAGGGCCGGAACACGATGGCCTTGTAGCGCACCGGGTACAGCACGAAGCCGCGGCCCGGCTGGATCACCCCGGCCCCGATGTTATCGATGGTGGTCACGGCGATCACGAACCCGTACCTGTCACGTGACCGACACGTCACCCCCACCCCCCCCCCCGGTGGCTCTCCCCTCGCCCCCCCCCTCCACCCCCCCCCCCGAAACTCCCTTCCCGGTGCCCCCCGGTGCTTCCCCCACACCCACTTCCGGTAGTCCAGCACTCACATCCGGTTGTCCCCAAACTCACTTCCGGTTTTCCCCACACCCGCATCCGGTTGTCCCCTCCAACTCGTTTCCATTCCCCCCACTCACTTCCGGTTTTCCCCACACCCGCATCCGGTTGTCCCCTCCACCGTATTTCCATTCCCCCCCACTCACTTCCGGTTATACCCCTACTCACTTCCGGTTTTCCCCACACTCGCATCCGGTTGTCCCCTCCAACTCCCTTCCATTCCCCCCCTCATACTCACTTCCGGTTGTCCCCACACTCACTTCCGTTTGCCCCCACACTTACTTCCGGTTGTTTCCGAACTTACTTCCGGTTACCCCCATATTAACCTCCCCCTCCACCCTCCCCCCCCAACAAATCATACTTCCGGTTCTCCTTCACCCCCTCCCCCCTCCCCCCAGTGCTCACTTCCCGGTGCCCCCACCCCCCACTGCTCCCCCCATTTCCGGTTCCACCCCCCCCACTTCCCGGTGCCCCCCCATTTCCGGTCCCCCCCACTTCCCGGTCCCCGCCCATTTCCGGTTCTCCCCCCACTTCCCGGTCCCCACCCATTTCCGGTTCCCCCCCCTCTTACCGGTGCCCCCCCATTTCCAATTCCCCCCCACCCACTTCCCGGTCCCCCCCCATTTCCGGTTCCACCCTCCCACTTCCCGGTTCCCTCCCCCACTTCCCGGTGCCCCTGCCATTTCCGGTTCCCCACCAACACTTCCCGGTGCCTCCCCCCCTACTTCTGTTCCCCACCCCTACCCACTTCCCTGTGCTCCCCTCACTTCCCTCCCCCCCAACTTCCCATTCCCCCCGCACTTCCTGTTCCCCCTTCATTTCCAGTTCTCCCCCACCCACTTCCCAGTGCCCCCCCCATTTCCGGTCCCCCCCCACTTCCTGGTGCCCCCTCCCATTTCCGGTCCCCCCCCCCAACACTTCCCGGTGCCTCCCTCCCCACTTGTTCCCCCCCCTCCCCCCCCACTTCCTGGTGCTCCCCTCACTTCCCTCCTTCCTCACTTCCCTCCCTCCCAACTTCCCATTCCCCCCCACTTCCTGTTCTCCCCCCCCCCCCCATTTCCGGTTCCCCCCCACCCACTTCCCGGTGCAGGTCCCCTCCACTTCGGTGAACAGTTTCTGCTTGACGGTGCTCAGCAGGTTGGGCCCGAAGTACCGCGGGTGGAGGAGAATCTCGTGTTCGAGGGAGATCTGTGGGGGGGGGAGCAAATGGGGGGGACTGTGATGGGACTGGGATGGACTGGGATGGAATGGAAGGGACTGGGAGGGACCGGAATGGGACTGGGAGGGAGTGGGATGGGACTGGGAAGCACTGGGATGGGACTGGGAAGCACTGGGATGGGACTGAGATGGGACTGGGATGGGACTGGGATGGGACTGGGAGGGACTGGGATGGGACTGGGAGGGACTGGGATGGGACTGGGATGGGATGGAAGGGACTGGGAGGGACTGGGATGGGACTGGGAGGGACTGGGATGGGACTGGGATGGAACTGGGAGGGACTGGGATGGACTGGGATGGGACTGGGAGGGACTGGGAGGGACTGGGATGGGACTGGGAGGGACTGGGAGGGACTGGGAGGGACTGGGAGGGACTGGGATGGGACTGGGAGGGACTGGGAGGGACTGGGATGGGACTGGGAAGCGCTGGGATGGGACTTGAAAGCACTGGGAGGGACTGGGAGGGACTGGGAGGGACTGGGATGGGATTGGACTGGGATGAGACTGGGTTATACTGGGTGGACTGGGATGGGACTGGGAGGGACTGGGATGGGACTGGGAGGGACTGGGGGGGACTGGGAGGGACTGGGAGGGACTGGGATGGGACTGGGAGGGACTGGGATGGGACTGGGATGGGACTGGGAGGGACTGGGAGGGACTGGGATGGGACTGGGATGGGACTGGGGGGGACTGGGGGGGACTGGGAGGGACTGGGATGGACTGGGAGGGACTGGGAGGGACTGGGAGGGACTGGGAGGACTGGGAGGGACTGGGAGGGACTGGGAGGACTGGGAAGGATTGGGAGGACTGGGAGGGACTGGGAGGAGTGGGATGGACTGGGAGGGACTGGGAGGGACTGGGCTGGATTGGGAGGGACTGGGAGGGACTGGGAGGGGACTGGAGGGAACTGGGACGGACTGGGAGGGACTGGGAGGGGACTGGAGGGAGTGGGAGGGGTTGGGAAGGGACTGGAGGGGACTGGGATGGGACTGGGAGGAACTGGGAGATACTGGGAGGCACTGGGAGGGTCTGGGATATACTGGGATGGACTGGGTTGAGACTGGGAGGGACTGGAGGGACTGGGAGGGGGACTGGGGATGGAATGGGGGGAACTGGGATGGACTGGGAGGGAACTGGGGGGGACTGGGATGGAACTGGGAGAGAACTGAAAGGGAACTGGGATGGACTGGGAGGGACTGGGATGGACTGGGAGGGACTGGGGGGGACTGGGAGGGACTGGGAGGGACTGGGATGGACTGGAGGGGAACTGGGATGGACTGGGGGAACTGGGGAGGACTGGGGGGAACTGGGATGGACTGGGGGGGACTGGGAGGGACTGGGAGGGACTGGGAGGGACTGGGGGGAACTGGGATGGACTGGGAGGGACTGGGAGGGGACTGGGGGGGACTGGGAGGGACTGGGATGGGACTGGGAGGGACTGGGAGGGGACTGGGAGGGACTGGGATGGACTGGGAGGGACTGGGATGGGACTGGGGGGGACTGGGGGGGACTGGGAGGGACTGTGAAGGGAAGGGGGGGGACTGGGGGGACTGGGATGGGACTGGGATAGACTGGGAGGGACTGGGAGGGACTGGGAAGGCACTGGGATGGACTGGGACAGACTGGGAGGGACTGGGAGGGACTGGGATGGACTGGGACAGACTGGGATGGACTGGGAGAGACTGGGATGGACTGGGAGGGACTGGGATGGACTGGGAGGGACTGGGAGGGAACTGGGAGGGACTGGGATGGACTGGGAGGGAACTGGGAGGGACTGGGAGGAGACTGGGAGGGACTGGGAGGGACTGGGATGGACTGGGCTGGCACCAGTTTGCACCAACACCCCTGGGGAAGTGCGCGTTGATTGGCTGCGCGGGAATGATTGACGGGGGAACTCCCGTGGGTGACACGGGGCGGCACTGGGAGACACGGGGTGACAGCGGGGGGCATTGAGGTGACATTGAGTGCCACCACGTGACACCAAGGGGACGTGAGGGGACACTGGGGGGACTTTAAGTGCCACTAAGTGCCACCAAGGTGACAAGAAGTGACATTGGGTGACGTCAAGCGCCACAGGTGCCACCATGTGCCACCAAGGTGACATTTGGGTGCCACTATGTGCCACCACGTGCCACCAAGGTGACACTGAGATGTCATTAGGTGTCACAGGTGACACCATGTGCCACCAAGGGGACATGAGGGGACACTGGAGTGCCATTAAGTGCCACCAGCTGACACCGGATGACACAGGGGTGACACTTGGGTGCCACTATGTGCCAGTAGGTGACAATCGGGTGACACCCAGAGCAACCAGGTGACATTGGCTGCCACTAAGTGTCACCAGGTGCCACCAAGGTGACACTGGAGTGGCATTAAGGGCCACCAGGTGACACACGGGTGACAGGAGGTGCCACTCAGTGCCAGCAAAGTGACAGGAGGTGACATTGGGGTGTCCTTAGGTGCCACAGGTGCCACCGCGGTGACACTGGGGTGGCATTAAATGCCACCAGGTGACATCTATGTCACTAAATGCCACTGGGGTGACAAGAGGTGACACTATGTGCCACCAGGTTCCCCCAGGTGACATTGGGGGGACACTTGGGTGTCACCGTGAGCCATCAGGTGACACTTGGATGACACCCAAAGCCACCAGGTGACACTGGGGTGACACGAGGTGATGCACTGGGCCACCATGTGCCACCAAGGTGACACTGAGGTGACACTAAATGCCACCAGGTGACATCTGGGAGCCATTCAGTGCAATTCGGTGCCACCAAGGTGACACCAGGGTGCCATGAAATGCCACCAGCTGTCACCTGGGTGCCACCAAACATCATTTATTGTCCCAAGATGTCACTTAGGTGACACTAAGTCATACTTGGGTGGCACTTACTGCCACTCAGTGTCACTTGGGTGCCACTAAATGCCATTTATTGTCCCTAGCTGTCACTTGGGTGCCATTTATTGACCCTGGATGCCGCCTGGGTGCCACTAAGAGCCACCAGATACCAGATTTATTGTCCCAAGATGTCACTTAGGTGCCATTAAGTCACACTGGGGTGGCACTTACTGACACTCATTGCCACTCGGGTGCCACCAAACATCATTTATTGTCCCAAGATGTCACTTGGGTGCCATTAAGTCACACTTATTAACACTTGATGCCACTTAGGTGCCATCAGATGTCATTTATTGTCTCTAGAAGCCACTTTGGTGCCATTAAGTCATACTTGGGTGGCACTTATTGACCTGAGATGCCATTTGGGGACCTCCAGGTGCCACCTGGGTGCCATCAAATGCCATTTATTGACCCCTGATGCCACTGAGGTGCCTCCAGGTGGCATTTGGGTTCCATCAGATGCCATTTCTCGGCCCTCGATGCCACCTGGGTGCCTTCAGGTGCCATCAGATGCCCATTTCTTGACCCTTGATGCCACCTGCATCTCTCAAGGGGTGGTTTGGGTTCCATCAGATGCCATTTCTTGGTCCTCGATGCCATCTGGGTGCCTCCAGGTGCCATTCGAATTCCATCAGATGCCACTGATTGACTCCTGATGCCACTCAGGTTCCTCCAGGTGGCATTTGCGTTCCATCAGGTGTCACTGATTGACCATTCGTGCCATCTGGGTGCCTCCAGGTGCCATCAGACAGCATTTCTTGACCTTCAGTGCCATCTGGGTGCCTTCAGGTGCCATCAGGTTTCCATCAGATGCCATTTTTTGATCCTCAATGCCATCTGGGTGCCTTCAGGTGCCACCAGATGCCATTTTTCAACCCTAGATGCCATCTGGGTCTCTCGAGGTGTGCTTTGGGTTCTATCAGATGTCACTGATTGACCCTCGGTGCCATTTGGGTGCCCTCAGGTGCCGTCTGGGTTCCATCAGATGCCCATTTCTTGACTGCTGATGCCATTCAGGTGCCTCCAGGTGCCATCTGAGTTCCATCAGATGCCATTTCTCAGCCCTCAATGCCATCCGGGTGCTTCCAGGTGCCATCAGATGTCCATTTCTTGGCCTTTAATGCCACCCGGGCACCTCCAGGTGCCATCAGATGCCACTGATTGACCCTCTATGCCATCTGCATGCCTTCAAGTGCTATCTGGGTTCCACCAGATGCCATTTCTCAGCCCTCAATGCCATGTGGGTGCCTCCAGGGGCCATCAGACACCATTTCTTGACTTCCAATGCCATCTGGGTGCTTCCAGGTGCCATCAGACGCCACTTCTCAGCCCTCAATGCCATCTGGGTGCTGCTTTCAGCTGCCACCTGGGTTCCATCAGATGCCATTTCTTGGCCTCCAACGCCATCTGCGTGCTTCCAGTTGCCATTAGACGCCATTTCTTGACTCCCAGTGCCATCTGGGTGCCTTCAGACACCATTTCTTGGCCCCCCAGTGCCATCTGTGTGCCTCCAGGTGCCATGAGACACCACTAATTAACCCTCAATGCCATCTGGGTTCTTCCAGGTGCCATCAGATGCAATTTCTCAGCCCTCAGCACCACCCAGGTTCTTCCAGGTGCCACCCGGGTTCCACCAGATGCCATTTCTCAACCCTCAATACCACCTAAGCACCTCCAGCTGCCACCAGACCCCCATTTCCCAACCCCCACACCCCCACGGGCGCCTCCAGCAACCCGTTCTCCCTCCTTTAGGATCGGAACCTCCCAGCCAGCAGCCCGAGACGGTCGACGTTGCGATGCAGCACGCTGTGCAAAGCCACCAAATATTTCCCCGGGTCTCCTTCGCGGGCGAAATCACGCTGGAAAAGCCCCCTGTGTGGTTGGAAGCTGAAGCGCTGCGGCAGCGGGCTGTGCTCCCTCAGATATTCCCAAACACTCAGCAGCAACAGCCTGACTTCGAAGGGCGCCAGGCGGGGGAAAAGCTCCTGCACCTCACCCAGCACCGGAGGCAGCAGGGAGCCCTCGGCCATGCAAGCCACCAAGGCGCAGGACGCCTGCAGATGCCACGGCGATGAGGTCGTGTCCCCGTGCCGACACGCGTCCCAGTGAGCCATCAACGTGGCCAGCAGCCCCCGCAGCAACACGGAGCAGTAGCACAGAGCCGGCCGACCCATGGCCACGACCCGCAGCAACGGGAAAAGCAACGGCTGCTGTCGGAAGCGTCGCAGGATGCCGAGGTCGCGCTCCACGGTGCTCCTGGCCTGTTCTTCCGGAGGCCAACACAGCTCTCCCCCAGCTGCCGCCGCGGCCGCCGGGCACACGCTGTCCACCAAAGCCGAAGCCACCGTTTTGGCCGCCTCGGGGCCGATGGAGGGGAGGGGAGGCGGAGCCGGCTCGGCGGCGCGGCAGCAGCGCAGGAGGACGTTGAGGAAGGCGTGGGTGTTACGGTTCACCTCCTCCTGGCCCCTCGTCGGCGGCCCCGAAGGTGCCTTCAAGCCGTGCCCGATGACACCGGCGTGGAAAACCGACCAGACTCCGGCTGAGAAATCCACGGCGGCGGTGAAGCGCCGGTTGGTGTCCAGCAGCGACGTGGCCGCGCCGTCTTTGCCGCCATCGTCGCCGTCGTTGGCACCAGTCGCCGTGCCACCAAACAGCTCGGCGTTCCCCCCACGCAGAGCTCCCTCCACCAGCAGCTGCAAGGCGGCTTTGCCGGCGCTCGGCGTGACGGCGCTCAGCTTCTCCAGCAGCCGCGCGGCGTGGCACAGCCCGGCTCCACCATCAGTGCCAGCGCGGCGCAGAGCCAGGAAGAAATGGTGCACGGCGGCACGGAGCCCGGCGTGGAGCTGAGCCGGCCGCAGGCAACGTGGGGCCGGCAGGGAGCAGAGCAGCAGTGCTGCAGCTTCGGCCGTATCCGGCACGGGGTGCAGGAGGAGCTGCGCCAGCTCGGGGAGGTGCGACGCCAGCGCCGGCGCTAATTGCGTCCCTAACGATGCGGGCTCGTTAGCGTCTTCGTTAGCAGCCACCAAAGCCAGGTTGTGCAGGAGCTGCGTGAGCTGCGGGGCCGGCAGAGCCCCGGCGTGGATTTGGCGCACGCAGAGCGCGGCGGTGGCGGCGGGGAGGTCGGCCAAGCTGGCGGATAGAACGGCGTGCAGCTGCGTGGCCAAAGCCAGCTCGTCCTGCCCTTTGGCCAAGGCCAGCAGGTGGAACATGGCCTCGGGAGCTCCGTGTGGGGCCGCGTAAACAGCCAGCAGCCCCAGCAGCTGGTGCTGCCACAGGTAACGCTTCCTCTCCAACCTCAAGGTCTCGGCGCACAGCTCGGCCACGCGACCCCTCAGGGCTTCCAGGAAAGGAACGCAGCGTTGAGGACCGTCGGCCAGGCTGGGAGCGGAACGGTTGTGAACCAATTTCTGCAGCTGCAGCAGCAGGAGAGCAACCAGGCGGTCGCAGGCCTCGCGGACGCCGTCGTGAAGAGCCAGGCCAGGAGGGGTGATGACCGAGGCGGGCATGGCCGTGTCCAAAAGGAACTGCAGGGTGCGGAACGCCCCGGCCGACGTCTGGCAGATGAGACGGACCAGGAGGGCGACGGTGGAATCCAATTCGTCACGGGGCAGAGGGGAGAAGCGTTGGTGGAGCTGGTTGAGCACCGAAGGTTTGAGGGATTCCACCAATTCGGCCGCCACGGTGCCCAGAAGCGGAGGGGACATGAGGGCAAGCTGCAGCAGGAAGGGAACGGTGCCTTTGTGCTGCCCGGGTGCCAAACCTTCGTGGAACATTCGCAGCAGCTCCTGCTTGATGCTGGCACCGTGGCGAGAAGCCAGGTGGCCCAGGATGCCCACCACCGAGGCCAGCTTGGGGACGCGTTTGTCGCCGCCCCCCACCACCACGGCGTCCCCGTGGGCACAGAAATCCTTCAGGCCACAGGACAGCACTCGGCTGATGATGGTGCCCGGGAAGGAGCCCCCGATGTGGGCCACCACCCAATCGAAATGGGGCGAGTGCTGAACAGAGGTGTCCAGCAGGGCGTCCACGCAGGCGTCGGGGCAGGAGGCGATGAGGGCGGCCAGGCATTGGGCGTAAATGTCCATCAGGGTGCGCGTGGCCTCGCACGACATCCACAGCTGCAGCAGCTCGTTCAGCCCCCGCGCTCCGTGCCGTCCCGAATATTTGCTGCTCAGCTGCCCCAGCAGCTCCACGGCCCAGGCGGCCAACAGAGGAGCCCAGGCGTTGGGTTTGGCTTTGATGAAAGCCAGCAGGAGGCGTTGAGTTTCGTGGATCACCTCGGTGAGAGCCGACGGGGCGGCGGGGGGGAGGAGGAGGGGGTTTGAAGGGGGGTTGGAGGGGATTTCGGAACGCAGGCGGAGGTGGGCGCAGACGTGGTCGTCAAACAGCCCGGCCAAGTGCTGCAGGACGGCGTGGCGGGCGGCTGGGAGGCGGCGGAGGAGGCGGAGGGCACAGCGAGCGTGATCCGGGGGGGACAAAGGGGTGCCCAGAGTGGGGTCTGAGCCCGTCAGGAAGGCTTTGAGCTCCTGGGAGAGGTCCTGGGGGCTGCAGAATGGGGTTAAGGGGGGGAAATAGGTTAGGATTGGGAAGAATTTGGGGGAAATGGGGAGATATGGGAAGAAATTGGGGGAAGGAAGAGAAAACTGGGGGAAGAAGGGGGAATGGAGTTAAGTGGGGAGGAGATGGGGGCATAATGGGGACAAAGGGGTGCCCAGAGTGGGGTCTGAGTCTGTCAGAAAGGCTTTGAGCTCCTCAGGGGTTAATAAAGGGGAAAAGGGGTTAAGTGGGGAGGAAATAGGGGAATACTGGGGACAAAGGGGTGCCCAGAGTGGGGTCTGTTTGTATGTTTTTTTTTGTTTTTTGAAAATTTTTTTGTTTTTGTTTTTTATTGTTTTTTTGTTTTTTTTTTGTTAATTTTATTGTATTTTGTTGTTTCGCGCGTGAATTTTAGTTATATTTTATATTTTTTGATTTTGGTGTTGGGTTATGCTGTGTGTTTTGATTTTTTTTGTTTTATGTTTGTTTTATTTTTCTTTTTTTGTTGCTTGATTATTATGTGTGTTTATTTGTTGTTGTTTTTTTTTTGATGTATTATTTTGTTTTTTTTATTGTTTTTTTTATTTTATTGTGTAATTTTATTTTTCGCTGCATAGTTTATGTTTTGTTTAATATTATTTTTTAGCGTGTATTTTGATTCATATTCATGGTTTTGTAATATTTTTTTTTTTTTTGAACCGATAAGAATGGTTACAGCAGCTTGTATTTATGTTTCGGGTTATGGGTGATATATGATTATCCGGGCGGGAATTTTTTATGTGTGTTTTTTTTTGATTGTGGTTGTTTTATTTTTTTTTGTTTTTTGATTTGTTTTTGTTTTTTTTTTTGGTTTTATGAATTTAATGTTTCTTTATTATTTCTGGTTATATTATTTTTTATATTTTTATTTTGTTTATTTGTTGTCACATTGGGACGGCATCGAATCACTCAGTTCCCTGCTGTAACGTCCACCATCTCCACGTCCTGCGGCTTCTTCGGGACACCTGGGGGGGTGGGGGGGTCGTAAGGGGGGGGCAACGACCCCATAGGAGTCCATGGGGGACCCCGGGGGGGAGGGGATGGGTGCCCCTCCATGGCCACCCCCATGTCATCTGGAGTCCCCAAAATGGCCCCGTGGGGGTCCCGGGAGCCATCACGTGACCTCAGGCGGCCCTCAGGTGACCCCAAGGTAACGACACGTGACCCTGGGATGACCCCACGTGACCCCAAGATGTCCCCAAAGTCCCGCAAGGCATCCCCACGTGACCCCCAAAGACCCCTGAGGTGACCTCATGAGGCACCCCATAATAACCCCATAACACCCCATAACATACCATAACAACCCATAATAACCCATGACACAACATCATAACCCCATAACATCCCATAATACCTCGTAACAACCCCAAGACACACCATAATAACCCCATGTAACATCCCATAATAACCCCATGCAACACCATCCCAATGAACCCCAGTATAACACCCTATAATGACCCCACGTGAACCCCCATAATAACCCATATTGACACCCCATAATAACCCCATATGGCGAATCCCCATATAACCCATGTGACATCCCGTTAATAACCCCATGGAACATCCCATGGTAACCCCACGTGTTTATTTTATCCCATTGTAATAACCCCATTTTTGACACCCCATATTGTTACACATGTTTGTATGTTAACTGGGGTATGCCATTACATCCGCATCATGATCCAATAACCCCCATTATAACCCCATTTGTATTTACGCCCCATAATAACGCCATGTGACACCCATAATAACTCCAATACATTCCCTATAACCCCACTTGACATCCCATAATAACCCCATTTGTAATTTCCCATGGGGTGAACCCCCTGACATTCCCATGGGAATAACCCCATTTATTGATCCCATAATAACCCCCTGACATCCCATAATAACCCCTTTAACGCCCCATTATGTACATACCATAAAACCCACTATCCCATTAACCCACGTGCACCCCCATAATAACCCGGACAGCCCTAATAACCCCAGGGGTGATTTATTATGGGAGCCCCCACGTGGGTATTTTATCCCATAGTAACCCCAGGGGGTGTGACTATATGGGTTTACTAAGCCCCTGATGGGATTGTCCCATGGGGATTTTTACCCCCATTACACCGTTAAAACCGCGCCTGACATCCCATATCACCCCCTGACATCCCCCTAATATTTGTTATTATTGTTTATGGCGTTTGAAAATCCCGTCTCCCTCCTCCATTTGATTTACGGGATGTTTTTTATTGTGATTTTTAAGCTCCTGAAACGCCTCCGCCATTCGATGCCACCAATGATTTTTTTGGGGCGTGTCACGTTGTATTTATTCATGGCGATATTTGTTGGGGGGATGGTTATTTTATTATTGATGTTGCGTGGGTTATATTGGGGTTATGATGTCGCTGGGGTGTTATGATGGGGTTATTTATGGGTTATTTTTTATGGTCGCGTTTTTTTTGGGTGTATTTATTATGGGATGTTTCTTTTATTTTTATGTTTGGTTTATTGTTTTTTTTATTATGTTTTTTTTTATTTTGGGTTATTATTGGGTGTTATACTTGGGTTATTTTTATGGTTTGTGTCGCGTGGGGTTATTTTTTTGTTTTGTGGGGTTATTATGGTGTCACGTTTTTTTGTTTGGTGTGTTATATGGCGTTATTATGGTTGTTCGCTAAGTGCGGGTTATTATGGGATGTCGCGTGGGGTTATTATGGGGTGTTATATGGGGTTATTATGGGATGTCGCGTGGGGTTATTATGGGGTGTCACATGGGGTTATTATGGGGTGTTATATGGGGTTATTATGGGATGTGTTACATGGGGTTATTATGGGGTGTTACATGGGTTATTATGGGGTGTCACGTGGGGTTATTATGGGGTGTCACATGGGGTTATTATGGGATGTTATATGGCGTTATTATGGGGTGTCACGTGGGGTTATTATGGGATGTTATATGGGGTTATTATGGGGTGTCACGTGGGGTTATTATGGGGTGTGTTATATGGGGTTATTATGGGGTGTCACATGGGGTTATTATGGGATGTCACATGGGGTTATTATGGGATGTTATATGGGGTTATTATGGGGTGTCACGTGGGGTTATTATGGGATGTGTTACATGGGGTTATTATGGGGTGTCACGTGGGGTTATTATGGGGTGTCACGTGGGGTTATTATGGGATGTGTTACATGGGGTTATTATGGGGTGTCACGTGGGGTTATTATGGGGTGTCACATGGGGTTATTATGGGGTGTCACATGGGGTTATTGTTATGGGGCATTAAGGGATGTCGTGGGGTTATTATGGGATGTGTTACGTGGGGTTATTATGGGGTGTCACATGGGGTTATTATGGGGTGTTATATGGGGTTATTATTATGGGGAATTAAGGGATGTCGTGGGGTTATTATGGGGTGTTATTGGGGTTATTCTGAGTTGTTATGGAGTTATTCTGGGGCTGTGGGGTTACGGGATTAGGGGGTTACGGGGCCGTGGTGTTACAGAACCGTAGGATTATGGGATTCAGGGATTATGGGGTTATGTGGACCAGGGGTAAATGGGCCGTGGGGTTACAGGGCTGTGGGATTATGGGGCCGTGTGGTTACAGGGCTCTCGGTTTAAGGCATTACGGGGTTCCGGGGCTGTGGGACACAGAGGACGCGGCCCCACGGTTGGTGCCCAAATAAATCACCATTTCCGTCGCCTCCGTGCCTTGCTGAGTTCCCGCCGCCTCTTGAATAACTTCCGGCGAAGCTCCTGCGAGACGGAATCGTTACCAAGACCGGAACCGGAACCGAACCTCCCCCTTCCCCCCGCCGCGCACCGTTTTCGGGCGGTTGATTTTCCCCCCGATTCCCATCGCGCACGAGCCACTTCCGGTCCCGACCACTTCCGCTTTCTCCGACTTCCGGTCGCGCCACTTCCGTTCTTTACCACGAGGCTTTCGCATCCACTTCCGCTCCTCATCTTTCATCCCGCCCCTCCTCTCTCCCCATTGGTTGTCCGTCAGCCAGCGCCGCGCGCGATTGGCTCTCTCCACACAGCGCCGCGTCTGATTGGCTGAGCGACGCACAAAAGGCGCCGCGTGGAGGCGAGCCGACCATTTTGCGGCAGAGCGGAGCGGGGAGCGGATGTTCGGTGGTAATGGCGTCCGAAATACGGCTTCAATTACGAGGGGGAGAAAGAGGGAACGTGGAGGCGGGGGGGGATGGGGGAGGCTCCTCCGGTTCTTGGCAGGCCCGGCTCGCCGTGCCCGGCTCTGTATGGGCGGAGGTAGAGCAGAGACCGGAGCGGCGTCTTCGGTACCCGCGGCCATCCGCGGGGTTCTGCCCTCCCGCGCCGGGACACGCGAGGAACGTCGGGGGGGTCACGTGGGGAGGAGGGGGTGGGGAGCGCATTGGGGGCGTGGGGGTGGGAACCCCCCTTAAGGGACCCCATAGGGACACGTGGGTCGGGAACCCCCCTTAAGGATCCCCATAGGGACACGTGGGTCGGGAACCCCCCTTAAGGGACCCCATAGGGACACGTGGGTCGGGAGCCCCCCTTAAGGGACCCCATAGGGACTCGTGGGTCGGGAGCCCCCCTTAAAGGACCCCATAGGGACACGTGGGTTGGGAGCCCCCCTTAAGGACCCCCATGGGACCCCCTCTCCTTAGAGACCTCTATAGGGATGAGTGTGATGAGAACCCCCCCATAGGACCCCCATTAGGATGAGGGTGTTGAGAACCCCCGTTTAAGGACCCCCATAGGGATATGTGGGTTGGGAACCCCCCTTAAGGACCCCCATGGGACCCCCTTCCCTCCTTAGGGACCCTATAGGGATGAGTGTGATGAGAACCCCCCCTTAAAGACCCCCATAGGGACACGTGGGTTGGGAACCCTCCTCAAGGACCCCCATGGGACCCCCCCCTCTCCTTAGGGACCCCTGTAGGGTGAGTGTGATGAGAACCCCCCCTTAAGGACCCCCATAGGGCCCCATTTTCTTAAGGATTCCACTACTGATATGGGATTGGGAACCCCCCCCTTTAGGGACCCCTTTCTCTTAAGGACCCCAGTAGGGATATGGGGTTGGGACCCCACTTAGGGATCCCCATAAGGATGTGGGGTTGAGAACCCCCCTTTAAGGACCCCATAGGGACACGTGGGTCGGGAACCCCCCTTAAGGACCCCCATGGGACCCCCTCTCCTTGGGGGCCCCTATAGGGATGAGTGTGATGAGAACCCTCCCCCCTTAAGGACCCCCATAGGGACACATGGGTTGGGAACCCCCCCTTAAGGACCCCCATAGGGCTGAGGGTGTTGAGAATCCCCCTTAAGGACCCCAATAAGGATATGGGGTAGGGAACCCCCATTAAGGACCCCAAGGTCCCTTAAGGACCCCAATAAGGATATGGGGTTGGGAACCCCCATTAAGGACCCCAATAAGGATATGGGGTTGGGAAACCCCCTTAAGGACTCCCATAGGACCCCAAGGTCCCTTAAGGACCCCAATAAGGATATGGGGTTGGCAAACCTACTTAAGGTCCCCCATAGGGCTGAGGGTGTTGAGAATCCCCCTTAAGGACCCCAATAAGGATATGGGGTAGGGAACCCCCCTTAAGGACCCCCATAGGACCCCAAGGTCCCTTAAGGACCCCAATAAGGATATGGGGTTGGCAAACCCCCTTAAGGACCCCAATAAGGATATGGGGTTGGGAAAACCCCCTTAAGGCCCTCCCTTAGGACCCCTTTTTATAAGGACCCCATTAGGGATGAGGGCATCAAGAACCCCCTATAGGACCCCCATAGGGACCCCCATCCCCCTCTTAGGCAGGGGGGGATCCCCTATAAATCTATGGGACCGCGGACCCCCCCTATAGGGACATGAGAGTGTGGACCCCCCCTTAATGACCCCATATAGACCCGAGGTTTGGGACCACCTCCCCCACCCCCCTTTTTAGGATCCTGATCCCAAACACCCCCCTCTCCCCCCTTAGGGACCCCAATAGGGACCCTCTGTAGGGCCGTGGGGGATGGGGACCCCCTGTATGGGATTTGTGGGGTGGGGGCTCACAGCTCTGCTTTGTCTCTGTAGGTTCTGCTGATGGACGGTGCTGAGATGGGGGAGAAGATGTGGGGCGGCCCTATAAAGTGCTCGGCCCTATAAAGTGCTCAGCCCCATAGCCACGTGTGGGGCTGCCCTATAGAGTGTTTGGCCCTATAAAGTGCTCAGCCCCATAGCCACGTGTGGGGCTGCCCTATAGAGTGTTTGGCCCTATAAAGTGCTCAGCCCCATAATCATGTGTAGGGCTGCCCCATAGAGCGTTCAGCCCCATAATCATGTGTGGGGCTGCCCTACAGAGTGTTTGGCCCTATAAAGTGCTCAGCCCCATAGCCACGTGTGGGGCTGCCCCATAGAGTGTTTGGCCCCATAGCCATGTGTGGGGTGGCCCCATAGAGTGCTTGGCCCCATAGCCATGTGTGGGGCGGCCCCATAGAGCGCTCTGCCCTATAGCCATGTGTGGGGCGGCCCCATAGCACCCTCAGCCCCATAAGTGCCCCCCAAATAAAGGCAGATTTTTCTCTTCTATTGGGATCTTTCATTTCTGCTGCCCTATAAACGGCATGTGGGATTATGGGATTGGGGTGGTATTTGGGGTTTTGGGGTTGGATGTGGGGTTATGGGATTGGGGTGGTATTTGGGGTTTTGGGGTTGGTAATGAAGTTGGATATGGGGTTATGGGGTTGGATGTGGAGTTACGGGGTTAGATTTGGGGTTTTGGGGTGGGATGTGGGGTTATGGGGTTGGTTGTAGGGTTATGGAATTGGGGTGGGATGTGGGGTTATGGGGTTGATTATGGAGTTGGGTTTGGGGTTATGGGGTTGGATGTGGGATTATGGGATGGGGGTGGCATTTGGGGTTTTGGGGTGGGATTATGGGGTTGGTTATGGAATTGGGTTTGGGGTTATGGGATTGGGGTGGCTTTTGGGGTTGGATGTGAGGTTTTGGGGTGGGATGTGGGGTTATGGGTAATGGGATTGGGATTATGGAGTGGAATGTGGGGTTTGGGGTTATGGGATTGGTTTGGGGTGGGAATTGGGTTATGGGGTTGGATGTGGGGTTATGGGATTGGGATTTTGGGGTGGGGTTTGGGGTTTATGGGATTAGGGTCATGGGGTTGGATGTGGGGTTATGGGGTTGGTAATGGAGTTGGGTTTGGGGTTTTGGGGTGGGATGTGGGGTTATGGGATTGGGGTTTTTAGGTTCTGGGATTGGGGTTTTGGGGTGGGGTTTGGGGTTTATGGGATTGGGGTCATGGGGTTGGATGTGGGGTTTTGGGGTGGGATGTGGGGTTGGTAATGGAGTTAGGTTTGGGGTTTTGGGGTGGGATGTGGGGTTATGGGGTTGGGTTTGGGGTTATGGGGTTGGGGTTTTTGGGTTCTGGGACTGGGGTTTTGGGGTGGGATGTGGGGTTTTGGGTTTATGGGATTGGGGTTATGGGGTTGGATGTGGGGTTTTTGGGGTTGTGGGGTTATGGGGTTGGGTTTGGGGTTATGGTGTTGGATGTGGGGTTCTGGGATTGGGGTTTTTGGGGTGGGATGTGGGGTTTTGGGGTTTATGGGATTGGGGTTATGGGGTTGGATGTGGGGTTTTGGGGTGGGATGTGGGGTTATGGGGTTGGTAATGGGGTTGGGTTTGGGGTTTTGGGGTTGGATGTGGGTTTGGGATTATGGGATTGGGTAGAGAAAAGTGATATTTTGGGGTAGAAAATCGGTATTTTGGGCGAGAACCCCCCCCCAATCCCCATTTATTCTCTACAGCGCTCTGCTTTACGCCCCCTCCCCTCCCCCCCCACCCCCCCCCCCCTTCCCAAAGGACCCCCTTTAATCCCCCGGGGGGGGGGGGGGGGCTCACAATTCCCCGCGACCGACGGACAAACAGGCGGACGGACGGACAGCAGCTCTGCGTTCCTTTTATTTAAAGGGCTTGGAAGGGGGGGGGGGAGGATTTTTTTTTGGGGGGGGGGGTTTGGGGGGGGTTACCTTTATTCCTCCCCCCTCAACAGCCGGGCCAAAGGAATTAAAGCCCCCCACCGTTGGCATCTCAGATCCGCTCTCCCCTCCCGACCCCAAATCAAAATCAACCCCCGGGGGGGCAAAAAAGCGGCCGCCATCCACTCCCCCCCCCCCAACCCCCCCAGCCCCCCCCCCGCCCCCTCCCCATCGTTTTCACTTCTTTCATCCAACAGAAAAGGTTTGAGGAAATCGGGTGGGGGTCGAATTTTATCCCAAATGATTCTGCTTTCCGGACCCCCCCGGAGATTTTGCCACATGCTTTCGAACATTCGACGTTTTTTGGGGGGGTCCCAAATTTTCGGGATGGTTAAAGGTCGTAACAGAGCCGTTAAAGGTAACGGGAGGGGGGGTAAATTCGTTAAAATCGCCGACCCCCCCGACGAACTGAAAACGGCGACGACGGGGAGAACTGAAGGCGGTGGGCGGGAGGAGGGTCGTAAAATCAACCTTAAATTTGCCCCCCCCGGGGGTAACGCGACCATACGACCCTGCGCCCCCCCCACGTTTAACAGCAAAGCCAAAACTCGAAGCTGGGGGTGGGAAAAACTCGGTTCCAAACGGAATTGAAGCTGTAAACCCCCCCCTTTCCTCCCCCCCCCCGACGCCACGGCTCTCCCGTAACCTCGAGGATCCGGGGGGGCGGCGAAAGGCGGTGGGATGGGAGGGGGGGGGACGGGAAGGAGATGGAGAGAAAAAGGGGGGGGTTGGGTAGAAAGGATGCTGAGGGTCGAAACCCCCCCCCCGCCGCCGCCGCCGCCGCCGCCGCCGCCGCCGCCGCCGCTTTCAGCCGCCGTCGAACGAATCGGGGGGGGGTGGAAATGGAGGGGGGGGGAAAGCAAGACGGTCATTAATTTGGGGGGGGTCAAAGAGGTCGTTAAAGCGAAATGAAGCCCGGCTCGATCCCTGACATCCAGCTCCTCTTTTCCGATGCTTCGAGGGTTTAAAGGACGAACGGAGCCGTAAATTAAAAGCGGGGTGGAGGAACTCAAAACTCCCTGCCCCCCCCTCCAATTAAATCCGCCCCCCTCCCCAAAACGGGCGATCAAACGGCGCAGGTAACGGCTGCAAGCTTTGGGTTTGGGGGGGCCGGGTGCTCGAGTCAATATTCTCAAATAACCCCGTAATCCCCCCCCCTCATTGGATGGGAAGGGAGCCCCCAAAACCCCCGACCTTAAAGCGGAACCCAAAGCCCCCCCCCAACCCGCAGCCGCCCCCCCCGCCGCCTCTAAAAGCTGGGGGGCGAAACGGGGGCAACTCAAAAGCAACGAAACGAAGGCTGAGGTCAGCTCGGTTGGGGGGGGGGTCCCGTATCGTCGCCCCCCCCCCCCCCCCAGGTATTTCGACAAAACCACCAACGCCCGGCAAAAAACACCGGGATGCCCCCCCCCACCCCCACCCCCACCCCCCCCACCACCACCCCCACCCCCCCCAGCCCCATTTCCCCCCCCCCAACGCGTCGCCAATTTCGTCACCAAAGCCTGAAGCCAGCGACCCCCCGTCTCCTTTTCGTCGCCCCCCCCCCCCCCCAAATCGGAAAAACAAGAAGAAGCCGCCAGCTCGAAATGGGGCAGGAAAAATTCGGGGGGGTCGGTAAAATTGGGGAAGAGGTTCGACGCTAAATCGGGTGGGAGGGGGGGGACGGGGGGGTTAGAGAGGCAGAAGAGGAAGAAGAGGCGCAGGGAGGGATGAAGAGCCGGGTGTTGGGTTAAAGAAACCAAACGGCGTTGGAAGGAAGGAAGGATGGGGTGACGACCCCCCCTTTCCCCCCCCCCCCGGGACCCCCGGAGGATGGAATGGAGCAAAGCCGGTTCCGAGGTGGGCAACAGATGGTTTGGAATCGGGGATGGGGTCGGAGGGGGGGGTGAAAGGTTTTCGGTGCCCCCCAGATGCCAAAGGAGCTGAGCTTGGGCTGCGGGAGTCAGGAGGAAGGAATGGGAGAGGAGGAAGAGGAGGAGACGGCGGGGAGGGGGGGGGTCGGGATCCGGAGGTTGGGGGGTGATGGTGTGAGGTCGGTTGGGATCCGGTGGGGTTTCGGGATCCCCGAAATCCAGTGATGGGGAAGGGTGGGGATCTTTGGGATCGGGGAAGGTGGAGTGAAGGGAAACGGCTGGATCCTGCAGAGCTCTGCCACGGGGATCCCCGGGATCCGGTGGTGCTGGGCACAGGGGATCCCCAGGATCTGGTGATGCAGTGGCACGGGGATCCCTAGGATCTGGTGATGCCGTGGCACGAGGATCCCCAGGATCCGGTGGTGCTGGGCACAGGGGATCCTCAGGATCTGGTAATGCAATGGCACAGGGATCCCCAGGATCCAGTGGTGCAGTGGCACAGGGATCCCTAGGATCTGGTGGTGCAGTGGCACAGGGATCCCTAGGATCTGGTGATGCCGTGGCACGAGGATCCCTAAGATCCGGTGGTGCAACGGCACCAGGATCCCTAAGATACGGTGATGCAGTGGCACGAGGATCCCTAGGATCTGGTGATGCTGTGGCACGAGGATCCCCAGGATCTGGTGATGCCGTGGCACGGGGATCCCTAAGATCTGGTGATGATTTTGTTTTTTTTTTTTTTTTGTTTTGTTTTTGTTTTTTTTGTGTTTTTTTTTTTTTTTTTTGTGTGTTTTTTTTGTATTGGTTTAGGGTTTGTTTTTTTTATGTTGTTTGTGTTATTGCCTGGGTGTTTTTTGTTTGTTTTGTTGGTTTTTAATTTTTTTGGTTTATGTGTTTTAGTTTAATTTTGATGTTTTGTGTTTTGTGTGTGTTTTATGTATATTTTTTATTTGTTTTATTTTTGTTATTTGATGTATTGTTGTTGGTGTTTTGTTTGTTTTTTTGTTTATTGATGTTTTTTTTTTTTCTGAGTTTTTTTGTAGGAAGGCACAGCAGCTGAGACCCCCACCCCCATAGCATGAGACCCCCACCCCCATAGAGTGGCACAGCAGCTGAGACCCCCACCCCATAGCATGGGACCCCCACCCCCATAGGAAGGCACAGCAGCTGAGACCCCCACCCCCACAGAGTGGCACAGCAGCTGAGACCCCCACCCCCATTGGAAGACACAGCAGCTGAGACCCCCACCCATTAGAGTGGGCACCCCAGCTGATAGGACCCACCCACTTAGCAGCTGAGACCCCCCCCCCCATAGAGTGGCACAGCAGCTGAGACCCCCAACCCATAGCATGGGACCCCATCCCCCATTGGAAGAACACCAGCAGCTGAGACCCACCACCCATATTGAGAGCGCACAGCAGCTGAGACCCCCACGCCATAGCATGGGACCCCCACCCCTATAGGAAGGCACAGCAGCTGAGACCCCCACCCCTATAGCATGAGACCCCCACCCCCATAGGAAGGCACAGCAGCTGAGACCCCCACCCCCATTGGAAGACACAGCAGGTGAGACCCCCACCCCTATAGCATGAGACCCCCACCCCCATAGAGTGGCACAGCAGCTGAGACCCCCACCCTCATAGGAAGGCACAGCAGCTGAGACCCCCACCCCATAGCCCCCACCCACATTGGGGCACAGCAGCTGAGATCGCATGGGGACCCCACCCCCATAGCATGTGACCCCCACCCCCAGAGGAAGGCACAGCAGCTGAGACCCCACCCCATATTTTGCAGCAGCTGAGAACCCCACCCCATAGGCATGGCCACCCCCACCCCCATTCGGAACAAGCTGAGACCCCCACCCCCATAGAGTGGCACAGCAGCTGAGACCCCCACCCCATAGCATGGGACCCCCACCCCCATTGGAAGACACAGCAGGTGAGACCCCCACCCCATAGCATGGGACCCCCACCCCACACCCCATAAAAGAGTGGCCACAGGCAGCTGAGGACCCCACCCTAATAGCATTGAGACCCCCACCCCCAGATTGTGGCACAGCAGCTGAGACCCCCACCCCCATATTGTGGCACAGCAGCTGAGACCCCCACCCCCATAGCATGAGACCCCCCCCCCCACCGAGTGGCACAGCAGCTGAGACCCCCACGCCATAGCATGGGACCCACACCCCATTGGAAGCACAGCAGCGAGCTGACCCCCACCCCATATTGTGGACAGCAGCTGGAGGACCCCCACACCTACGAGCATGAGACCCCCACCCCCTTAGACGCACCATAGAGTGGCACAGCAGCTGAGACCCCCACCCCATAGCATGGGACCCCCACCCCCATAGGAAGGCACAGCAGCTGAGACCCCCCCCCTTTCCTTTCCCATCAGATCCTGGCTCCCCCAGCCCTGCAGATGATTCCTTTCAGCCCGGCTCCCCGCCCCCCCCCCCCCCCCACTGTGATCCACTCGATCCCTTCTGTGCTGGATGGCTGTAATCTTTCTGTTTCCTTTGGCAGCTGATTTTGCCACCTCGCATCATCACCACGTGGGACCAACGCCAGTGTATCCCCCCCCCGGTTTGGCTG